>JAEHOM010000436.1:0-12042 GCA_016433075.1 Hoplolaimus columbus | reverse complement strand
GGATTTTGACCCGAAATGCTCCAATGTGTACAGTGTCAACGTGGAAGAGGTAGGTGGGGCCACTGGTAGGCATCCCCCGCCCCAATTTGATGTTATTAAGCAAAAAATCAATAAAACCGAATTTTGGAGGGTCTGAGGTAGCAGGCAAAATTTTAGCATTTTTTGGGTAGGGGAAGGTCGGAGGTGCTGCCCACCTATGATGGGGCAATAAAATGACAATTGAACCACATTTAGTAGCCCCTCAAACTTCAGCCTCCTTTTTTTTTACTTTTCTGGGAGGGTTCCAGGGCTAACCATATTTATGTGCTAATTTGCTGGATCCAGCATACAGCATGAAGATTTTCTTTAATCATTTAATAGTTTTCTATTGATATATCTGTATTTAATAAAATAATAAAAAAAATTAAAAATAATACTTAATACTGTAATTAAAACTAATATTAAAATAATTTTGTAATTAAAAAATTGAAAATAAAAATAATAATAAATTTACCTTTTTGGGAAACGAACCCATTGTCCAACTCGAAAAGAATTCTTTGATTCTAATCTCAATTCAGACGGAAAACGGTCATCAGTAAAGAATGGAAAGACGCGATAGAACATCATTTGCGGATGTTTATGCACAATAATACCGACGGACCAATTGCTCCAATCAAAGGATCGAACCATATTAAAGTGGGCAACTGATGAGTCTAATTGCAATGAGTGTGCTCTAATGATGTTGTTATTTGAAGTAGCTAATAAGAATCAGAAAATAACTCGACTTGCCTCAACAGAAAATATAATACAAACCGGGTATACGCTTAACTTCCATGCATGTATTGGTTATTTCTCCTTTCCTTCCTTCACATTCAGCAAATGCGGTATCGATAGAAACATCCTCAAAATCATCGTCATGAAAAGAGACCTTTAATTATATAATTGAATAACATGCATAGAATCAATTATGAATACAAACTGCATCCGATGAGAGTGTTTTCACTGGAAGCTCTAAAGTACTCGGTGTCATCATTCTCGTATTATCAGATGATGATGTTGCCCCTAAGTCATCGATATTGCCATTATTATCGCTATTCGTGGAATTTGTTCTGTTAACTCCAAAATTACGCGGGATGTCAACATCATTCTGTTGGATTTTTGATGGATTTTTGCTGTTTCTCCCAACTTTGTTGTTTCCGGCATCAGTGCTGGTAATATTTGCTGTCGTTGTTTCAATTTGCTCAAATACAGGGTCGCTCCACCAAGCTATCTTCTGCAGGCTGAACCAAATAAGCAGCTGATTGGGACCACCACCATTGCATTTTCTGAGCATAATGTTGCCAAAAGAAGATGTGTAAATGTATTCATCAATATAAGGCTTTGAATTTGAGCAACAAAATAAAACACAAAGCTAAACATAAAATTGAAAATTAAAAAAGAAAGCCGGTCAAAAATTAAGGGCAATCTAGGGCAAAAATTAATAATTAGCCGGGGTAATTATTTTTCAACCTTACGCTGTGGGGGGGGGTAAAGTAATTATTAGAATAAGATTTACATAGAAAATTACTTTTCTACCATTCTCTAGAGGAAGGGGTAATTATTTTGAGTGGGTAATTATTGGGATGGGCTAATTATTAAGCATTTACGGTATTAATAGTGAATCTTTTATTTGTGACTCTATCAAAATATATCCATTTCGGACGAAATATTGCATTGTTACGCTTACGCTTATAATTTCTTCAATTTAACCAATCTTAATGATCAAAGGTTATTTGTTATCTTTTTTTATGCAAGCTTAAAATAATCTGCTTGTTCCTTCTACAACAGAGAAACTCGTTTGGCTGCAGGGGAAGAAAACAGTGGGAGAGGGTGGGGATATAAAGCGCACCAGTGAAATTTAACATTTTGATTAAAAAGTTTCTTGTTAGACGGCCACTTTGATACAATTTATTTCAATTCAATTTCAGGCTTAAATCTATCTACGACAAAACATATACCTGTACAACAGCTTCAACCACCCGCGTACGAATTGGCGCTTCCTCAATTACACTTGACTCCAGCACATCAATTCTGGCAGCACACTTCACATATCGCCTGTAGGAAATGGCAAACCAAGTGCCCAAGCAGAGAGCATGAAACCTTAAAAAAGCAAAAATATAATTAGTGCATGGAAAAATAGTAGTGTATCGTACCCTTTTCTCTTTGATTGGCAGTATTCATTAAAACGCTGATCTTCAGGCAGATATGTCAAAAGAACAAGATCATCACCATTGTAAGCCCAAAGCAACGCGATCGAATGATGAACCAATGGCTCAAGCAGAGGCTTTTTTTTAGAAGCTGGCATGTGATACCTTTTATTCAACAAAAGATATTATCACGGATATTACGCAAATTAGAACAAAAAAGCATAAACGGGAAAAATTGAGTATTAACCATATGCTAATATAACATTACCAAATTCCAATTTATAACTTTTAATATCCAGATACAAAGAAATATATGGGATTGCAACAAAGAACTGACTGATGAGTGAGATTGGAGCAGATAATGATAAGGCAAGAAATGTAAAAGTAAAATCGATGGCAACAAAGATATAATTACCGGGAAATGTACAAAAAAAAAGGAGAAAAACTATCCATCATCAACTCAAATATCGCACATTCCATTGTTGATTCCGGTTATTCGGATCACAAGCTAGTGCTTGCAGGAGAAATGTCCGCTTGTCAGCATTTGGATCGCGAGTGCTGCTTAAACAACGTTTTCCAATTCTGATTAAACCTTCAGCTGTTTTGGCATCATGTTCATCAAGTGGCGTTGATGGAAGTTGCCACTCTGGCAAATGGCCCTGTCCAAACAATAAATTAAACAATAAAAATGTAAAATGTTGCTAAAGCAATAGAGGTATTACATTGCACTCCACATTGTATAAAAAACCAATTGCATCAACAGTAAGGCACAGTTTAAATGAATCGTGTCTGAGCTTATGAAGATATCGAATGTAAAGCCACTCTTGATTTCCTCCACTGCCTATTTATTTTATTTTTTTAAATTTTTTTTAAATAATTTTTATAGGAAAAAACCGTGGCATTGGTAAAGTCCAGGCGATTGTTTACGTTTGAATCTACCCAGCGTATCAAGACAAAAAGCTCCTTGACTGATTTGCACTCGCTGTCCATCAGGTTTCTTCAGCGGCTTGAGCTCTGGATATATCTCACGTAAATACCAAGAAAAATTTTTACAGTTCAGATTCTTCTTGAGTAACAAGCGTTCTGATATGCTTAAAGTTATATGTAATGTAGTAAAACTAATTTAGCCATCTTCGTACAGTATGAAAGGAAATCGATAAGGAAGACGATAGACGTATTGTATCGGGGGTGAAAACAGCAGGGGAGGCCTAATAAAATACACTTGTAAAAAACCAACAAAGTAAAAATTTACTAAAAATAAACTATCATGAAAATAATATGTTATAAAGAATCATTTTAATTCGGTATAATGGTGAGCAAAAAGAAAGAATTTATTACATATTCAATAATATTTTTAGGCGTATTTGCTTTGTTAAAAAACTTAGAAATTATCTTCGTAGGAATATAAAAGACCATTTTTACAAATTAACTATTTTTAAATATTTTAGTTTTACTTACTTGCCAAAATCTACATAACGCGCGGACGGCACACTCTGGAAATAGAACTCCTTGTATTCATCCAACCATACTTCTGCTGCACGTCGTGTGTTTCTTTAAAATAACAATTATAAGGTTAGAAAATAAAATTGCGTGTATTTAGCCAAGACAATAAGAGAATTATGTGTGTGTGTTTATTGTAAAAAAAGATATATAAACATAAAATTCAAAAACCTTTGGAAAACATGGCCACTTCCTCCCGGGAATGTGTATGGATGCTGCTTTCTAAAGACATGTCCGACTCTAAAAATCAATGTTTTTAATGTTTCAGAAAAATTTAAAACCTGCTACATGGTAGAATTTCTAAACTGCCGCCACATAACCAAACGCGAAAAGATAGCTCTAAACATATTTCAGGGTGGCCGTGAAATGATTTAATAAATGCAAATCTAACCGAGATTCTCACCTCCCCATACATCCATATCCTTAAAATAAAAACAAATAATCATCATTTTCCTAAAAATAAAATCATACAGTATCGTATTTGCCCAATGTCTCAAACCATTCCCGTGTAATTGAAAATAATCCACCAGCCATGACAGGTGACCTTTTTTCAATTTTTAATATAAATATTCCAATATTCAGCTATACAATACTTTATTGGATTTGTTGGATTTTCACGTCGGTATGCCTTTGATTTACTTCCAAGTGCTTCCCATTTAAAAACTAAGTTCCAGCCAAAACCGCCACGCAAGTCCGAACTCGCCGCGATGTAATTAAAGTTGTCCATATCTGTGAATATAAACGTATACATATACACGCTTTTTAGTAGAAGCGCATTTTCAAAAAGTAAATAAAAATACTACGTTATGGAAATAAAGATAGTATATCAGATTTTATTTCCCACCCAGGGACGGGTTTAGGGGGGAAGGGTACACAAGGTATGAAGGTATGTACCTTCTCCTCAAATGGAAAAATTTTTAGGCAGTCGAAGAAAAAAAGGAAAAAAATTCGAAAAATTTCGTTTAAAACTGGTCAAATTTATCAATTTCCTTACCAGAAATGGTCTAAAATAACAAAAAAATTTCCCCGGTGGCGCCTGTCGGCACCCCACAAAACCTAAAAAGGTTCAATTTCCCTATCCAAAAAAGCAAAATTGTATTGTTTTTAGGCTAAAAAATGCAGTTTTTGATCTAACTACCCTACCACTTTTTTATCTGTTTTAAAATTTTCTATACAAAATGGCTGGGTCGGTCAATTCCCCGACCAAACTTTCGGAGAAGCACAATCTGGGGAAATTTTTGTCGATTTTCAATGAAATTTTTCGAAATTTTTTAATTTCTCTCCCCCGCCCCTTAAAAATTTTTATTTTTTTCCGCCCATGGGGGGCCGCGGCCCCCAGCCCTCCAGTAATTATTTTTCCCCAACTAGTAATCAATTTTATTTTTATGTTACTATTTTGCCAAAATAGTAACCAATTTTCAATATTTTTATGAGGCTGTAACTTTTGATTTTCCTTGCTTGCGCGCGAAAAGGTTGGGATATTCTTGCTCCGCTCAACGAGAGGAATCGATTGGTGCCACTTTCGCCCGATTTAAAGTGGTGTCTGTCTATCCGTATATTATCCAAATTTCTTATATTTAATTTCTCGTTTTTTGACGGAATAAGTAATTTGTGATCTCACATAAAGAATTAATTTTTGTCCTAACAGCGAAGACTAATTTAATCGTCATATATTTTTTTAAACTTTAGCCAAAATAGAATTTTCATCAAGAAATGGGTTGGGTAACATTTACTTAATTTTTTGAACTTTCGTCAATAAATGGTTTTTCCGGGTAACATTTACTTAAAGAATTGATTAAATTTTCTTTCCATCTATCCTACTTTTAATACTATAGATGCTTATGTAGACAAAGATTTTATTAATTTTAAAAGGTCTTCTGCTAGTTTCACCGTTGTGGACTATTCACATGCATCGTGTCCTCTTTATGGCTTATGCATCAATGGCATTTGGCGCCAGTGGTTCCTTCTTCCTTACCCATCGGAATGCAATGTCTTCGTTGACACCCTCATCCACATTAATATCCTCATGGCCTCAGTTTCATCGACCACTTGACTATGGTATGCTCCCTAAACTAATAAAGGGTTCATTACTATCCCATTACACGGATTTCTCTTCACTTACCAGTGAGTAATTTGTTAAATGGTAGCTTATTTTATTTCTAAACAATGCCTGTATTTTCTGAAAGAATTTAAAAAAATAATTCAAAAATTTTGGATTTTTCAATAAAAAAAGAGGACAAGACTTGTCCACATGAATTCTCTTGAAACCTATCCTATCTGGAGCGCGGGACCCTTTTAAATCCCTTAAAAAATCATTAAAAAAATTTCCTAAAACTAATTACATGAGATTGAAGTCGACTTCAATCTCATGTAATTAGTTTTAGGAAATTTTTTTAATGATTTTTTAAGGGATTTAAAAGGGTCCCGCGCTCCAGATAGGATAGGTTTCAAGAGAATTCATGTGGACAAGTCTTGTCCTCTTTTTTTATTGAAAAATCCAAAATTTTTGAATTATTTTTTTAAATTCTTTCAGAAAATACAGGCATTGTTTAGAAATAAAATAAGCTACCATTTAACAAATTACTCACTGGTAAGTGAAGAGAAATCCGTGTAATGGGATAGTAATGAACCCTTTATTAGTTTAGGGAGCATACCATAGTCAAGTGGTCGATGAAACTGAGGCCATGAGGATATTAATGTGGATGAGGGTGTCAACGAAGACATTGCATTCCGATGGGTAAGGAAGAAGGAACCACTGGCGCCAAATGCCATTGATGCATAAGCCATAAAGAGGACACGATGCATGTGAATAGTCCACAACGGTGAAACTAGCAGAAGACCTTTTAAAATTAATAAAATCTTTGTCTACATAAGCATCTATAGTATTAAAAGTAGGATAGATGGAAAGAAAATTTAATCAATTCTTTAAGTAAATGTTACCCGGAAAAACCATTTATTGACGAAAGTTCAAAAAATTAAGTAAATGTTACCCAACCCATTTCTTGATGAAAATTCTATTTTGGCTAAAGTTTAAAAAAATATATGACGATTAAATTAGTCTTCGCTGTTAGGACAAAAATTAATTCTTTATGTGAGATCACAAATTACTTATTCCGTCAAAAAACGAGAAATTAAATATAAGAAATTTGGATAATATACGGATAGACAGACACCACTTTAAATCGGGCGAAAGTGGCACCAATCGATTCCTCTCGTTGAGCGGAGCAAGAATATCCCAACCTTTTCGCGCGCAAGCAAGGAAAATCAAAAGTTACAGCCTCATAAAAATATTGAAAATTGGTTACTATTTTGGCAAAATAGTAACATAAAAATAAAATTGATTACTAGTTGGGGAAAAATAATTACTGGAGGGCTGGGGGCCGCGGCCCCCCATGGGCGGAAAAAAATAAAAATTTTTAAGGGGCGGGGGAGAGAAATTAAAAAATTTCGAAAAATTTCATTGAAAATCGACAAAAATTTCCCCAGATTGTGCTTCTCCGAAAGTTTGGTCGGGGAATTGACCGACCCAGCCATTTTGTATAGAAAATTTTAAAACAGATAAAAAAGTGGTAGGGTAGTTAGATCAAAAACTGCATTTTTTAGCCTAAAAACAATACAATTTTGCTTTTTTGGATAGGGAAATTGAACCTTTTTAGGTTTTGTGGGGTGCCGACAGGCGCCACCGGGGAAATTTTTTTGTTATTTTAGACCATTTCTGGTAAGGAAATTGATAAATTTGACCAGTTTTAAACGAAATTTTTCGAATTTTTTTCCTTTTTTTCTTCGACTGCCTAAAAATTTTTCCATTTGAGGAGAAGGTACATACCTTCATACCTTGTGTACCCTTCCCCCCTAAACCCGTCCCTGGGTGGGAAATAAAATCTGATATACTATCTTTATTTCCATAACGTAGTATTTTTATTTACTTTTTGAAAATGCGCTTCTACTAAAAAGCGTGTATATGTATACGTTTATATTCACAGATATGGACAACTTTAATTACATCGCGGCGAGTTCGGACTTGCGTGGCGGTTTTGGCTGGAACTTAGTTTTTAAATGGGAAGCACTTGGAAGTAAATCAAAGGCATACCGACGTGAAAATCCAACAAATCCAATAAAGTATTGTATAGCTGAATATTGGAATATTTATATTAAAAATTGAAAAAAGGTCACCTGTCATGGCTGGTGGATTATTTTCAATTACACGGGAATGGTTTGAGACATTGGGCAAATACGATACTGTATGATTTTATTTTTAGGAAAATGATGATTATTTGTTTTTATTTTAAGGATATGGATGTATGGGGAGGTGAGAATCTCGGTTAGATTTGCATTTATTAAATCATTTCACGGCCACCCTGAAATATGTTTAGAGCTATCTTTTCGCGTTTGGTTATGTGGCGGCAGTTTAGAAATTCTACCATGTAGCAGGTTTTAAATTTTTCTGAAACATTAAAAACATTGATTTTTAGAGTCGGACATGTCTTTAGAAAGCAGCATCCATACACATTCCCGGGAGGAAGTGGCCATGTTTTCCAAAGGTTTTTGAATTTTATGTTTATATATCTTTTTTTACAATAAACACACACACATAATTCTCTTATTGTCTTGGCTAAATACACGCAATTTTATTTTCTAACCTTATAATTGTTATTTTAAAGAAACACACGACGTGCAGCAGAAGTATGGTTGGATGAATACAAGGAGTTCTATTTCCAGAGTGTGCCGTCCGCGCGTTATGTAGATTTTGGCAAGTAAGTAAAACTAAAATATTTAAAAATAGTTAATTTGTAAAAATGGTCTTTTATATTCCTACGAAGATAATTTCTAAGTTTTTTAACAAAGCAAATACGCCTAAAAATATTATTGAATATGTAATAAATTCTTTCTTTTTGCTCACCATTATACCGAATTAAAATGATTCTTTATAACATATTATTTTCATGATAGTTTATTTTTAGTAAATTTTTACTTTGTTGGTTTTTTACAAGTGTATTTTATTAGGCCTCCCCTGCTGTTTTCACCCCCGATACAATACGTCTATCGTCTTCCTTATCGATTTCCTTTCATACTGTACGAAGATGGCTAAATTAGTTTTACTACATTACATATAACTTTAAGCATATCAGAACGCTTGTTACTCAAGAAGAATCTGAACTGTAAAAATTTTTCTTGGTATTTACGTGAGATATATCCAGAGCTCAAGCCGCTGAAGAAACCTGATGGACAGCGAGTGCAAATCAGTCAAGGAGCTTTTTGTCTTGATACGCTGGGTAGATTCAAACGTAAACAATCGCCTGGACTTTACCAATGCCACGGTTTTTTCCTATAAAAATTATTTAAAAAAAATTTAAAAAAATAAAATAAATAGGCAGTGGAGGAAATCAAGAGTGGCTTTACATTCGATATCTTCATAAGCTCAGACACGATTCATTTAAACTGTGCCTTACTGTTGATGCAATTGGTTTTTTATACAATGTGGAGTGCAATGTAATACCTCTATTGCTTTAGCAACATTTTACATTTTTATTGTTTAATTTATTGTTTGGACAGGGCCATTTGCCAGAGTGGCAACTTCCATCAACGCCACTTGATGAACATGATGCCAAAACAGCTGAAGGTTTAATCAGAATTGGAAAACGTTGTTTAAGCAGCACTCGCGATCCAAATGCTGACAAGCGGACATTTCTCCTGCAAGCACTAGCTTGTGATCCGAATAACCGGAATCAACAATGGAATGTGCGATATTTGAGTTGATGATGGATAGTTTTTCTCCTTTTTTTTTGTACATTTCCCGGTAATTATATCTTTGTTGCCATCGATTTTACTTTTACATTTCTTGCCTTATCATTATCTGCTCCAATCTCACTCATCAGTCAGTTCTTTGTTGCAATCCCATATATTTCTTTGTATCTGGATATTAAAAGTTATAAATTGGAATTTGGTAATGTTATATTAGCATATGGTTAATACTCAATTTTTCCCGTTTATGCTTTTTTGTTCTAATTTGCGTAATATCCGTGATAATATCTTTTGTTGAATAAAAGGTATCACATGCCAGCTTCTAAAAAAAAGCCTCTGCTTGAGCCATTGGTTCATCATTCGATCGCGTTGCTTTGGGCTTACAATGGTGATGATCTTGTTCTTTTGACATATCTGCCTGAAGATCAGCGTTTTAATGAATACTGCCAATCAAAGAGAAAAGGGTACGATACACTACTATTTTTCCATGCACTAATTATATTTTTGCTTTTTTAAGGTTTCATGCTCTCTGCTTGGGCACTTGGTTTGCCATTTCCTACAGGCGATATGTGAAGTGTGCTGCCAGAATTGATGTGCTGGAGTCAAGTGTAATTGAGGAAGCGCCAATTCGTACGCGGGTGGTTGAAGCTGTTGTACAGGTATATGTTTTGTCGTAGATAGATTTAAGCCTGAAATTGAATTGAAATAAATTGTATCAAAGTGGCCGTCTAACAAGAAACTTTTTAATCAAAATGTTAAATTTCACTGGTGCGCTTTATATCCCCACCCTCTCCCACTGTTTTCTTCCCCTGCAGCCAAACGAGTTTCTCTGTTGTAGAAGGAACAAGCAGATTATTTTAAGCTTGCATAAAAAAAGATAACAAATAACCTTTGATCATTAAGATTGGTTAAATTGAAGAAATTATAAGCGTAAGCGTAACAATGCAATATTTCGTCCGAAATGGATATATTTTGATAGAGTCACAAATAAAAGATTCACTATTAATACCGTAAATGCTTAATAATTAGCCCATCCCAATAATTACCCACTCAAAATAATTACCCCTTCCTCTAGAGAATGGTAGAAAAGTAATTTTCTATGTAAATCTTATTCTAATAATTACTTTACCCCCCCCCACAGCGTAAGGTTGAAAAATAATTACCCCGGCTAATTATTAATTTTTGCCCTAGATTGCCCTTAATTTTTGACCGGCTTTCTTTTTTAATTTTCAATTTTATGTTTAGCTTTGTGTTTTATTTTGTTGCTCAAATTCAAAGCCTTATATTGATGAATACATTTACACATCTTCTTTTGGCAACATTATGCTCAGAAAATGCAATGGTGGTGGTCCCAATCAGCTGCTTATTTGGTTCAGCCTGCAGAAGATAGCTTGGTGGAGCGACCCTGTATTTGAGCAAATTGAAACAACGACAGCAAATATTACCAGCACTGATGCCGGAAACAACAAAGTTGGGAGAAACAGCAAAAATCCATCAAAAATCCAACAGAATGATGTTGACATCCCGCGTAATTTTGGAGTTAACAGAACAAATTCCACGAATAGCGATAATAATGGCAATATCGATGACTTAGGGGCAACATCATCATCTGATAATACGAGAATGATGACACCGAGTACTTTAGAGCTTCCAGTGAAAACACTCTCATCGGATGCAGTTTGTATTCATAATTGATTCTATGCATGTTATTCAATTATATAATTAAAGGTCTCTTTTCATGACGATGATTTTGAGGATGTTTCTATCGATACCGCATTTGCTGAATGTGAAGGAAGGAAAGGAGAAATAACCAATACATGCATGGAAGTTAAGCGTATACCCGGTTTGTATTATATTTTCTGTTGAGGCAAGTCGAGTTATTTTCTGATTCTTATTAGCTACTTCAAATAACAACATCATTAGAGCACACTCATTGCAATTAGACTCATCAGTTGCCCACTTTAATATGGTTCGATCCTTTGATTGGAGCAATTGGTCCGTCGGTATTATTGTGCATAAACATCCGCAAATGATGTTCTATCGCGTCTTTCCATTCTTTACTGATGACCGTTTTCCGTCTGAATTGAGATTAGAATCAAAGAATTCTTTTCGAGTTGGACAATGGGTTCGTTTCCCAAAAAGGTAAATTTATTATTATTTTTATTTTCAATTTTTTAATTACAAAATTATTTTAATATTAGTTTTAATTACAGTATTAAGTATTATTTTTAATTTTTTTTATTATTTTATTAAATACAGATATATCAATAGAAAACTATTAAATGATTAAAGAAAATCTTCATGCTGTATGCTGGATCCAGCAAATTAGCACATAAATATGGTTAGCCCTGGAACCCTCCCAGAAAAGTAAAAAAAAAGGAGGCTGAAGTTTGAGGGGCTACTAAATGTGGTTCAATTGTCATTTTATTGCCCCATCATAGGTGGGCAGCACCTCCGACCTTCCCCTACCCAAAAAATGCTAAAATTTTGCCTGCTACCTCAGACCCTCCAAAATTCGGTTTTATTGATTTTTTGCTTAATAACATCAAATTGGGGCGGGGGATGCCTACCAGTGGCCCCACCTACCTCTTCCACGTTGACACTGTACACATTGGAGCATTTCGGGTCAAAATCC
>JAEHOM010000435.1:0-12044 GCA_016433075.1 Hoplolaimus columbus | reverse complement strand
CCTCGTTCCCCCCCTTGGCTCCGCCCTTGTGCATATTCATACACATACATATTCATAAAAAAAATTTATTCGGCAATGATACCTTCGGTTTTTCATGCGGACAATGTATCGGATTCGGGCACTCAATGCCATCCTCGTTGCACAGAAGGCATATACGGGTCAGCAGACCGCCACATTTGATGCAGTACTAAAGTAGAAATCGGAATTTTTTTTATTTGGTATTTTTCTGTTATGGGCAGACCAAGTTTTTCGTCTACCATGATTGACATGTTTGAATATCATAGACATTTAAGCAATATTTATCGACTTCCTTTGTTAGATTACACGATTGTTATTGCTTTAGCATGTCTATGGCATGTAAAACATGTCAATCTTGGCAAGAAGAAAAATGTGGTCTGCCCCTTAACAGAAAAATACTTTATTTTGAGTTGTACAAAACACCTTGTGCTTCTTGCAATTTTTTAGAAGCTCAATTTTGTGCTCAGCTGGTAAATTTGATTCGAGTATCTTCAGCTCGAGCTCGTCAGCATTGACTATGCCTATTGGCTCGTCAGCACCATTTAGACCGTTTGTAGGAATACCAGCCGCTGCTAGTTTACTATCACCGCTTTCTGAATGGCTGCTGCTGCTATCAGGCTAAATTATTGGTAAATTCATAAATCTTATGGGAGGAATTTTTGTATCAGGGAGAAAAATGCCTCCCTATTCTCTCTCCTTGCCACTTTTTTTTGTTTTTTTCCCATCAATATTATATGTGAACTTGTTTTTAGCTCCTTTCTTTTGTTGTAAAAACTACATTTGCTTTTGTCAAACGCTTTTAAAGGTCAATTATTTGGATTTAAAAGTTAGTATAATATGTAGCTCGTGATTAGGGCCGAAAAAAAAGATGCGAAAAAAGGCCAAAATAGTTGCCTAAAATGGCGCAATAGTTGCGAAAAAACGGCATTTTTTGGCCAAAAATCTGTGAAATTTAGTAACAAAAACAAAATTTTTGCTATTTTGATTGCAAAATTCAAAAATTTGTAATTTAAGGACAAAAAAAGCATTTTTAAATATTTAAAAATTTTTACCATCTTTTTTGTATAAATAAAAATTACAAAAAAAAAAAATAATAATAAATTTTAAACGAATTATGAAAATCTGAAATTTTTAGAAAAAATTTTTTCAAAATTTTATCTTATTTGATAAAAAATTATAAAATTTTATCACAGGATGTTTTTTTGAACATAAGAAATGCAGGGATTTAATGATCGGACCCAATGATCGGACTTAATTAAATTAATGATTAATTGCCTAATCCTAATAAGGCATGATCCTGGATCCTGATTCCCAGCTGGTAATCCTGATTTGTATAAAAAGGTGCCAAAAAACGTGTTTTTCGTGCATATCTGGCCTCCCACTATGCGCAAAAAAAAATGAACAATTTTTTTCGGCTCTACTAATAAGTTTGGGTCATACATTTTGATATAATTTTTCAAACAATTTTTTGGTCCAAACTCGAGAAATGAGAAACAAGTTTAAAAATAAATTAACACTTGCCTGTATATGACAAGAAAAAAGCGCGATAAAGGAGCCGGCACTACGCAATGGGCTCCACTCGCCAACAATAGCACCTGTGGAGAAAGGAGGTAAAATAAAAAATAGAGAATAGATTCTAATTTACACTTTTAAATAATCGATGTTTTAATTTTATGTTTATGTTAATATGATTTTCTCAGAGAAATTTATTGTTTTCCGAGGAAAATGTCGTCTTTTTTTGCAAATTTAAAAATAAAATAAAAACCTGCAGCAGGAAAGCATATTGCTATCGCAACGCCCTGAAAGACATTGATTTTGGGGTTAATTTGTGACAATATTGCAATAATACCTGGAGGAATCGCATCAGGAGCAAAAGGTCAAAATGAAACACTGCGGAAAAAGGCGTGAACAGAGTTGCTGCTGCCGAAACGATACCGTACATGACAAATGTTTTCCTGAAAGCACATTAAAAGCTGATAAATGTTAGCAAATCAGGAAGTTTTTTTCTAATAGCTTTTTATGCTCGTCGAGTTTTTTTTTTTTTTTGCTTCGTTATTATAGGTCACAAATTACAATTTTGCTATGTTAAGCCAGAAATGGCTAATCAACTTGTAAGTTTTTTTTAACTTGGTAGCACGTGGTAAAAAAAACTGACCGCATTCCTATCCACGATGCCAACGATGTGATTGGAAGCGAGCCGAGCAAAGTGCCCAAAGGAACTGCCGTGAATAACTGTATGTAATGAAGGCAAAAAAGTTAAAAGCAAAAAAAACATGTGATAACACTAACCATCGCTCGTTCAGCATTGTTGAACATAGGCTGCTGTTGTTGGCTTTCTAGAATGCAGTGTTTAACAAAAAAAAATCAGCTAAAAATAATTACAATTAATTCCAACCTTCTATTCCTTCCCACGCTGTCAAATTCCATTTCTGTTCGCCTTCGCTGGGCCCTTCCACGTTCATGCAGATAACGGTAAAGTTGAGTGCCACCGAGTTGGACATGGACATAGACAGACAAAGGGTTGTCAATATGAGTACCTTAAAAAAGAAAATAAAAAACAAAAGTGAATAAATGTAAACTGACCAGATATCTTGTGGAATCCGCAAAGTGAAGCATGCTCGGAGAGGAGCGCATGCTGTTCTCTGTTCCGCTGCTGCTACCGGAACTGTCGCTAATGCTGATGGTCCGTCGCCCTTCAGTTAACAGGACACACTCCTGGTCACCCGTTGTCGTTGCCGGATGATGAAAGTTCTTCCCATCGTTACTGTTGTCGCCATTCATCATATTAAATGGGATGACAATTTGACAATATAACCTTGAACCTTCACCTTGATCAAACAAAGAAAAATTTCAAATTTTGTTAAACAGAGCGAGAGAGAACAAAAAGAAGTCACGATCATACCTTCAAAGACAGTGAAGCGTAAAACAAATAAGCTTTAATTAATTCTACTAATCATAATTGTGAATGGATGCTTTTTACAAAACTGATCCTCTGATCCACATACATACACACAAGGGATAACTCATTCTGCTTTTTTGGATATAAAATTACAAGTCCTGAAAAAAAGAATTAAACCATGTGAAAGGAATAAAAATGAGTTGTTGGGCGGTAGGGGAAGCCAAAAAAGTGCAAATGGAATGCATTGCTGATCGGCAATGGGCAAGTAGGTAAGTAAGATGTGAGCACGTAATTAAGAAAAGTTAGGTTAGGAGTTAGGAGACAGACAACAGCAGTTGGTGCAAGTAACTAACCACTGTTAATAAAGCATTCAACCTCAACCTCTGTGCTGTCTCGATCAGTCAGTAGGGGCGGATGGTATTATTATTTGATTGATTGCGGAGAATGGAGACGACTGGGAGATGGATGAAGAATGAGATGCGGATGGAAGTGTCATCAGTCAGTTCATGCGCTCTTAATCTTTGCAAATTCTTCGGCAAACACATCCACCATTGATTCAGAATTGTGAGCAATTGGGCTTTGAAACGAAGACGTGTGTTGCAGCTTTGCTATGTCTAAACAAAGACATCTTATAGATATTTAGAATTTAGACAAATTTATCAAAAAGAAAATGAAGGCGATTTACGTTACGAGGAATAATGGATGGCGGGCTGCGGCAGAGGGCAGAGACACGTGATTCCTTACTCAATTGCGTCACTATTCACTACCAATACTGGTAAATAAGAAATTCATAATCCTTTTGTGTAATGCATCCAGTAAAAACTTCTAAATAATAATTTTAATACAAAAAAAAACGATATTGTTTTTTAAATATTTCTACATATTAATAAGCGGGCGGCATTGGAAGGGAATGATGGGAATAAAGGGAACGGCATTAAGAGGAAGCGATGAGAGGGAGCGGCAATGAGAGGGAGAGAAGGGAGGGGGAGGGAGCCGCGAGCCGCACGAGAGGGAGTGATAGTAGGAGGGAGGGAGTGATGGGAATGGAAGTGGAGGGAGTGAGCTGCATGCATGAGAGGGTGGAGGGAGATGGAGTGAGTGAGCTGCATGAGAGGGAGCGGCATTGAGATTTGACGCAAAATTCACACGAAACGCACACTGAATCCGATCAGCATACAGGTTTTGAGAGTAAGGAATGGTAGACTCAATCGTTTTTTAAAAAGTAAAAATTGTTCATAAAGTTTTTCCTCTGAAAATCATCTATTTGGCACTAGCGCAAAATTATCTTTTAGAGCTGTTCTTCCAACGAATGTTTTGTTTTCAAAGTTAAGCAATAAAAAAAACGAATTTCTTTCGGATCACTTCAGTTCGCATATTTATGATTAATTTGGTCTTACTCGAGACTTGAGGATATTGTTTACTAGGAAAATATACTAGTATAATATTCTTTAAGACATAACTAGATTTGACTTAAATAATGCAATGTTTTAATATTTTTCGAAATTTGGGTATCATTTCTGGCCGGAACATCAGCATGTCATGTATTGTAAAATGCATACGTTGTGAGTTGCGGGAATTGGGTTGGCGGGGCTGGAAAGGGCGAGCAGTGATGACTGATGAAAAATTAATTAGCGGAGGACGCCAAGGGTTGGCGACGATGAATTCCTCTCTTTCATCAATAACACCAAGTACACGAGATATGATTTTTCATTTGTACCTGCGTTCTGCATAGACAGAAGAAAATAAGAAAGTTAAGTACTTGATATCGGTATATATTATTATATTGATCATTATCGATCATTATTATATATATTGATCATATCGGTATATTATTATGAGCAATTAAAAAAAGCGGTTTATTAATCTGTAGACTATATTTTAAAATTTTTTGGCGCTATAAAATCAGTCAATCAGTAATCACAGTTAAACTAAAATTAATCCTCATATATGCAAATAGTAAAATCTAAACAAAATGGATGGTCGAGATGGGGGCCTGTTTCAATTCGTACTTCCGGACGGTTACATTACAAACATATAATTTGAGAAATTATTATAAAATTACAGTAAATCAAATATGTTGGAATCGAATAAACTTGTCTTGTTCAGCTTCTGCTACTTGCCCATCCCTCCATTTCATCATCATCATCCATGTCCCTTGTTCTTCTCCTCTTCGACAATTGCCCAAATGCGCCTAGCTCACAGAAGGTTGCCCAGGCATAGAGCGCAATTGCCAGATTGATGGTGGCCGAATAAGTGGCACACATCCACAGAGATGGGATAGGAATGGTATGGACCAGCAGCAAAAGAATGAGTACGAAGATCACCGTGGACAGACTGTGAGTTAGGTAGAGTGAACATTCAGTATTTTAATTTAAGATCCCCTTTTTGATAAGAAAATCGTTTGCTTGTTTTTTTGTATAAAAATGTTTTTTTAATTATTTTTCAATCGGACGATAATCCAATGTCATTTTTATACACAAATCTCATATGGAACTTGTTAAACGTGATAATAGGTCAGTTTGATGTTAGGACTCCCGACACTCGAAAAAGCTAGCAACGTAATTAAGATAAAACGATTTTTTAACGAAAAAAACATTGACTTTTTTTCGTCAAAAAGGGATGTTAAATGTAACTCACCCGAATATGATAGCCAATAAGATGGAAAGCACATCAACAATGATCGGAATGAGGGTGATCACGCGATGTCGAAGGTGGAGTCCAAGCAGGAACAGTGCACAGCAAAAGCATTGGATGAGTGCCCAGCAATCTGAAAACGATTGAATGTTTGAAAAAAGTTGAATTGAGAGAAATTTGACCGAAAAACGTGCGAAGCAGGCAGAAAGCAGTGCCCAGCAGAGCAGCCATCTGTTCTGGCACATTCACGGATGGATGATGGTTGTAGTTGACCAATGGCATGTGGAACAGATGGGAGTGTGGTGGCTGCAGGGCAAGCCGTTGTCCACCTTGGAAAAAGCGTTTTTTTCTGGGAACTAAATACCCCAAGAAGAACCAAACAAACCTTCTCTGCTACCCTTTGTTTCATCGGTCTCAACCGCAAGTTCCGTTTTACGTCTTGCCAACCGCCGCCTTCCTCCAGCAGGGACGCGCGCCTCACCGCCCTCCTCCTTTTTTGCCAACATCATCACAGTGCCTGTCTTGGTTCGTACGAGTCCATCAGCTCTTGCAACTGCGCTCTCTTCCTCTACAAACGGCGCGAATTTGTTGTCAAAAGGAAAGGTGTCGAGTTTATCAGGAACAAGGGAAGCGTCTTCCTCTTCGCGTTCCGCAGATGGACGCAACTTCGTCAGTGGCACAACTCGCCACACGACGCGGCGAACCGCTCCCTTCCTTGTTGAACTGCCTAGAGGTAGAGGGAAGGATTTCTTTACCATATATGACTCTAATAATTACCCTCTTCCCAATAATCACAATCTCTGATAATTTACCCGGCCCCGAAGAGCTGAAAAAATTTCCGATAATAATATTCTGATTATTTTTCACCTATTAATTATTCCCCTATGAAATGGAGGAGTCAAAAAACAAAACCCTGGGACAATTATTTACGTTTATTCTTTCAGCAAGAGCAAATTACCAGTTCCGTTGATAAGCTGTTGCTGGTGTTCCTTCACGTTGGCGATTGCACCCTTGTGCAGAAGGCGCCTTCGCAAGATGACTTTCCGCCGTCGTTTCGGCACTTTTGCCTTTGGTGGTCGCTGATCTTGCGGATGCTGATCGTTCTGTAAGCGCGAATTCGGCGGCGTCAGAGGGCTGCTGAAAGCGCCAAAATTAACTCAAAAAAAATATTTAAAAAAATCACATGGGTCCATCTTTCAGGGGAACACGGGCACCCAGCATTGAGCTTTGTCCGAACTGACGAAGTCCGCCTCCACCACCCTCATTCTTTGCTGAACCGCTGACGCTGCTATCCAATACATTGCTGCCTTCCGTATGAGTGCTTGGAGAGGACGCCATATGAAGGCATTGGGACTCGTCAAAGCCAACGACAAGTTCTGAACCGCAAAAAATGGGGTAATCCGGGATCCGGGCTCTAACAGCCAGAAAAATTGCTTAAGCTTAATAATGCCTTTCCAATGTTGTAAAAATTTCATTTTTGTACTTATTTTGGACCTAATCTTTTTCTCTTATTTTTTATCTTATTTTTGCTAATTACATACTTATTTGAAAAATATTTTCAATGGCAGTCCAAGGCTAATCTAATAAAATCCAATGTGTTGGCATGGAAATCGTACCGTGGAGAAGCCATATGCAAAGAAGTGCCAGTTTGATGCCCATCACAACCAGTGCTCGCCTCCGTTTTGCATCTTTCATCATTTCAGAAAGGGAAGCCCGGGGCGGTCGAGCCAACACTGGTGGCTTTTGCGGTTGTGAATCAGGTGATGGTGACCAGCAGTTGGGCGGCTTGTACGAAGGTGCCGTTGCAGGGAACGGGTTTCCGACGAAGCGAGCAAAATGGTCATGTTCATAGGCCATTGGCAGGCAGGGAGAAAGGAAAAATTCAATGAATCTGAAAATATTTGCTTTGATCGATCGAGCAGGTAGCTTGACAAATCTTTTACCTACTCATCCCCCTCACTCAATCTCGTTTCACACAAGAAAGTTAAGATGCTTCCCTTCCCACCCACCAAATTGTTTTATTGAAAGAGGCTTATTAAAGCGCTACTGCGGAAAAATGAATTGACAGACTAAAATATGTTTGCGATGGTGGTTAATGATGTCAAATGTCGACAGGAGCGGAAGAAGCGGATAAAATACCCATCCTGCCACCATTTCCGTTACATTATATGCAAGAGCAAAGGTTATTGGACATGAACAGAATTAATTAGTTTCGGTGAACTATCTGGATAATCTCGGCAAATAGTGGCCTAAAGCAATATTTTTTTTCTCCACATCGCAATAAACAGATGAGGTAAAAAGCTGACCGACGCTTGTTCTTAACATCCGTCCGCAACACTCGCCTTTCACATCAGAGATGCGTACATAACATTTACGATAAATGTGGGTGACTGGTTCGTAAATGGACATTGACCATGTGGATGTACTTAGGCGAGATAAATGGCTTTTGACTTTTGAGAATATAACCTTACCATACAGTTAATCTTTTATCGCTAAAGTTTTGTGTTTTAATTCACTCTTGTCTACAGCTGTTGGCACCCACTCATCTGATAACTACTCACATACTTATGTGGAGGACCAAGACATGTGACGCTTCTCGCCCTAGGATCCTAAGTGCTTTTGAGGGAATATTGAGGAAAAGGTGTTGTTTGTTTGATGAAGCTGGCGGTGGCGCAATTATTTTCCGCTCTTTTGACTCCATCCATCCATTATCAACACTTTACTTTCAATCCACCCACCACACCCATATTTGGGCGAAATCTGCTTGGCATTGGAGGGGGGAAACCATTTTTCGCCTAGGCAGAATGAGTAGGCAAATGAGATGAATAGAAAAAAACACAATTTGTTGGTTTGTGTGGGAGGGATTTCCCTCTGTGCGCGCAAGTCCTTTCTCATTTTCCCAATCAGGGTGGGATGTAGAAGGGCGGTGTGAGTGGGAGGAAGATCGGATGTTACGTTACCTTTGTTTGTTGTAAGCAAACGGAAAGCACGTGTAATGAGTGGGAAGGATTCATCGGTTTGATTAATTTTATACCAAATGGTAACTCTCACAAGTAGGAAGGTAATTAATTATATGCAAATCAAACCGTACCAAATAAGCCTTTTATTTAATGAACAGGATTTTAAAAATATAAAACTGCATTTTTGACCACTTTTGGATTTTCACAAAAATGGTTCGTTGTTGACATTTCCTAGATTCGATGGCGAAATGAAACTAATAACTAATAAGTGCCTTTAGAAGTCCTTAAAAAATTAATTTAGCTACATTAATTCAAAAGACATTCTCTGAAAAAAAACAAGACAATGTTAAGTTTACATATTAATTGCCAGCGAAGAAGAGGTACACACCGGCAGGATGAGGCAGAAAACCCTCTCTCCTTCCCGCCGTCTGCTTATTCGGATGGGACTGGGGGAGGGGAAATTGGTTTGCAAAGGCTGAGTTCTGAATGAGCAAGACACTAGTTGTTTTGTTCCCCGGGTTCCACCTACTCCCCTCCCACCCACACAACACAGCGGGGACCGAATAATAATTGTTTTTAAAAAGCGTCTGCCACCCCAATTCTCGGCTGTTGTCGGAGGCACACGCACAGCAAAGGCACGGCATGGCGCCATGGGGGGAGCAACGCATGAAAAGAACAAATTTACCATAACAGTGTGACAAATAAGGTGGAGTGGAGAGAAGTGGGTGCATGTGGCGGCAGAAACATAGCGGAAATACCAAGATACACCAACTCACCCCTCACTTTATCGGTCTTTTGATTCTCTTAACGCGTCCCCTCTCATAAATTGAATTTGAAGAAACCACATGTGTCGGTGGTTGGTACAATCTTTAGACAGCAAATGGATGGATGGAAAGTTTGGTGTAAGGGGAGGGAATCGGAGCTAATGACAGACTGAATGGCGAAGGAAGAACCTCTTGCTGGTTACAGCCCAATTTTCTTTTATTTGCAGAATGAGATGAGACGGATGAATATTCATCAGGAGGATAGACTGGTTGACTGGGTGGGCTAATTTCCATTAAACGTGAAGGCGGCCGAAATGAAGGAGGCACAAATGAATGAATCTCGCAAGAGGACAGGAAGGAAACTCATCGCCCCGGTTGCCCTCCTCCCCAGCTCATCACGCGAATGTCTTTTGTTGGGACGCGCAATGCCCAAGGGGAAAGCCAATTTCCGTGCACAAAATGCGCGAATGAACATCCATACACCCACCCTCTGACCGAGCTATGCATGTGTATAGAGCGGAGTTTGCCGAAGTTACTACCAATATACTAACCAAAATAAGGGAGGAATGAGGAAGAGGGGGCGGTGGAGATGTGGGAAGATTAGAAGCTTTGGCGCGGATTAAGAACCTTAGACACTCATGCGGCATTTCATTCCTACACTCCTCCGTCCCGCACCCCCGCTCCGCCCCAACCTCCGTAGTCACTAATCTCATAGAAGCCATCCCCATGATCCTAGCCATGTTAGGTGCTAGTCAGCAGCAGACTATATATGGTTGATGATAGCAAAAGATTACAAAAAAATAGATAATTATTCAATCATCAAAATAATGCCAGCCCTAATATTTATAAGCTATTACTTTAAATCTGGAAAGAAAATTTACGACAATAATTTAATGCACCCTTAAAAATATTCCGATAATTAGAATTTTTTGAGTCAAATGTCAATGATTTAAGAGTTGTAATGCTGATACCATTAAAAAACTAATACTAAATAAGCAATTTTGCAGGAAATATATTCAAAATGTGAATAAGATCAATATGCTCAAGAAGAAGTGGAGAGGTTTGTAAAGAAAATGAATTAAAACAGTTCAAGATACAGATACACGCAAAGCTTAGTGAAAAATGATAGAATATTAAGCTTTTCCACAATTCTCATGCGCCAATGACTAGTGTTAATACCGATTTTTGCTATGGCTTCATTACCAGGATTTTTGATGATTGAATACTCCTAAGTAAAAGGGCGACCCATGGTGGAGAAGGGATTCTTATACGCATCTGCGCATTAACTTATTGGTGCGTCAGACAGCTAAATGTTCCTGTGACGCACGAAAGCAAAACTTATTAACGGAGAGCAAGCACATTCAATGCCCAAACAATCATTCATGTAAATTGAGTTATATGACCAATACTAAATAAATTAAGCAACAGAAAAGCAAAGAAAACTTGTAAATCCACCAATCCACGCTCAAGAGTGTAGATAGTCAGGTAATTTCATCTTCATAAACATCCGTGTTGTGAAAAATCCAATACACAGAAGACTAAAGCCCAGTCCGAACAGCATCATTCGGTTGTTTTTGTTTGTTGAGGGATGATTACAGTTGTCCAGAATTATAATACCAAGACCTTAAAAAGTCAGTTACTATGCTATATATAGTACCTATTTCAAAATCATGTACCAATGTAAATACTGTTTGTTGTTACTGCTTAAATCCATCTATGCTTAAAACAGAGGCATAGAAATGGGAAAAGGCGGGAATTCCCCCTTCCCCCGGCTCGTTAATTTTTCGGTGCTAGGGGGAAAAATAAAAAAATAAGCTGAAAATAAACAAAATATGGTCAATTTCCTTAATAGAAATGTCTAGATTTCTAAAAATTTTCCCGGCGGCGCTTATCGTTCCCGCCCGGCCGCCGTTTCCAAAAAGCTTTTGAAAATTCAATTTTACTAAACAAGATCCTCTTTCGGAATTGATTTTGCTTCAATAAACGTTAAAAAACATATTTGCGCAAATATAATCATTTTAATCATATAATCATTAAATCATATAATCATTATATAATCATTTAAAAATAAATGGTCAAGAGCAAAAAAGCAAGGCGAAAAATTCTCGAGATTGCCTATGAAATATTTTTTTTCTGTTATCCCTTGGTTTAAAGTTAATGTTATATGACTCAATTAAAATCCGCTCAAAGAAGTAAACAAGAAAAGACGTAGGCGTCGGATGAAAATATTACGAGAAAGAACGTAGGCGTTAATTAAGCATGCTTTTTTTAGACAGGTTCTGTTAAGCAACCTTTGGACAGAAAACAGGAAACACTACAATAGCATAGGAATCGGGCAATTTTATCCTAAGATCCTATGTACACCTAATGTAAGTGAGTAAACATGAGGATTCCTTCTATTGATTTTGCAGTTTAAAAAATATAAACACCTTAAAACATTACCTCCTAAGCAATACATCAAAGATGCAACCAATCCCTCCATGATGTACTGGCCATTGACCCGGTAAGGCATTATGGCCACTAAAAAGTGGAATTTCTTACCATTGGCTTCTCTATAATTTTCAAAATGTCCCAAAGAAATAACAGAGCTCATTACCATAGATGTACAAGGGGGGAGGGGTCAGGGCTGGCCCCTATACACATTTGACGCTGCCGGCGAAGAGAAAGGGTGAGATCACGGGTGGTCGCGGTCTATTCATCAAAGAAATATTTAGATGTGAAAGGTGTGACCTCTACGTGCACTGTAATCATACAACATGACATGTAGCA
>JAEHOM010000434.1:0-12048 GCA_016433075.1 Hoplolaimus columbus | reverse complement strand
CTAGTATTTACAGATTTAACACATTATGAGAAGTACACATTGTGAGAACATTTCCATTTTTGAACATTTTGCAAGCGATTTCATCGTTTGACATTTTTATTTGCTTTCGATTTAATAATTCTATTTCATTTGAATTTTTCAGCCTGTTTATTTTATTTAATTTTTTTGATACTAACTTATTTTCCCATGCATTCTTTCTTTAATGCATGTTTTTCACTCTTTAAGAATTAGGACCGATCCAGCACTAGAAACAGTAGCACAGTAGAGTAAAGACGAATATTTAGCCAAATGTTCCATCACTCATGATAAGAGAAAAAATCATTTTTTCTCTAATAAAAATAAACTGAGTCGTAGTCTCGAGAGCAGTGATGGGAAAATCAAATTTTTGACACCAGCACCGGCACCAACCCCTTTCAATTTTCAGCATCGACACCAGCACCGGCACCGACCCCTTTCAATTTTCGGCATCGACATCAGCACCGGCACCGACCCCTTTCAATTTTCGGCATCGACACCGGCACCGGGCACCGACTCGCCCAATCTTTGGCACCGGCACCGGTGCGGTGCCGCCACCGGTCCCAAATTTTGGCACCGGCATCAGCACCGGTGCAGATGCGCTGCCTGCACCTGTGCCATTTTTTGGCAAGAAAATATTATATGTTATATTAAAATTGTAATTCTTATTTTTCCTTTTCCAATTTATTATAAGTTCATATTGCATTGCAAATCACATCCACGTGAAATAAAAATCGCAAAATTGGCACGAATATGATGAGGATGCGTATAACACTTCGCACAATGCATGATAAAATTAGATCAGAACACATTTCTCGTTGAAGTTCAACAAAATCTTCCGTCGAATCAATTTTCTCCGTTGAGCTTGATTTGTGCCCAACAGTTGACAATGTCAACTGTGAAACTCGCTCAACTGCACTTATTAGGATTAGGCGGTACCAGTACCCGTTATAGAAAAACCCTCTACTTTTTGTCGGATGGCGGTGCCGATAGGCGCCGCCGGGGAAAATTTTTGGGATTTTTAACCATTTTTATTAAGGAAATTGACCATATTTTGCCGGTGCCCGCTGCCGCTGCCTTAGTCAAAGTTTTCGGCACCGGCACCGACCCTTTCCAAATTTCAGCACCGGCACCGGGCACCGACTCTCCCAATTTTTGGCACCAGCACCGGTGCGGTGCCGGTGCGGTGCCGGAACTGGTGCTTTTCCCATCACTGCTCATGGGCTAGGCGTGTTGGTTAAAACGTCATTTACTTACCACAGGGGAAGTCGATTTGAATTGTTAATTGGGAAGCTTATTGTGAATTTGCTCCCTCTAATAGAGGGAGGGCATCTTACCTTGGAGGATAATTACCAGCAAACTATGTATGAGGTGGGGCACCGTCAGGAACTGAAGAGAGAGCGCAATAACCACCGGAGTGGAGGAGAATGTAGGAGATAGTGTAGCGGTGAGATTCGGTCAGTGAAAAGTGCTGCATTCCGTCTACGCAGATGTCTGTGCCTCAATGATGAATGAGTGACGAGGATGAGACTGGATCGACGCTTAGAGGCCCTCAGCCATGTGTCTTCTCTCGGCCTGCACTCTTTGAGTTGTGAGCAAGCTTTTGCAACTTGCAGGGCACTTCTGGAAAATAGACCAGCAGTTACACATGCCCTACACATGCTCCATTTGCACTTCTACCATTCGTTCCTCAATCTCTTGCTTGCTGTTGTCGCCTCCAAAAGTACGATGATACTTCGGACTCAACCTTCCCATTCATTGCTTTTGTCGTCAGTTACACACACATTCACGTCAGTTTATGTTTCGCATTTTACACTCGAGCATGGAGTGAGTGAGTGGATGAGTTCTTGTACTTTGTCTTTAAATGATACTTGTGCACATTTCGTTTATCAATGTTATACCTTTACTAGTTAGGTATGCCCATTCCCCTCCTTCCTCCTTTCGCTTCAATTAAAGGCCTCTTCTTTTTTGCACTTTGGGTGGTAGGTACCCTTTGTCGTTTTTGAGGGAATGTCATCTTCCGTCGACCGGTGGAGTGCTTTACACGTGGATGAGTGAGTGAGTGGATGTTGTTGTGGCGTTGGGCGGTTCGTATTCCCTTCCGGACACTCGCCTCATTAGTCGTGCCGCGACCTCCTTCCTCCCTGCTCTCCTACTGGTGGTTCCTCCCAACCATTCGACTCGGCGGGGAGGGGGAGGGGGAAGAATAAAACTGCTCTCTCTCTCCGGAAACCCTCCCTACGTCCCTCCCCATTCCTCTGTGGGAATATAATGCCAAAATGGTACTGAAGAAGCCAAAAAAATAATGACGTGTCCAAAAAGAGAGACAGAAGGGCCACCCGGCCGGTTAGGACTGGCCAGATTGGCGAATTCCAGGAGGTGCAGGATGGGTGGTGGGGCTCTATGTTTGTCCATGGGGGGGGGGGGTGAGGCGGCACAATTCTGAGGATGGATGTGCAGCAGACAGAGTGATCCTCCGACCGATGGTTGTTGTTTGCAGCCTTCGTCACCTGCTCCTACGCCTATGAATTAGCATTTACCATTCTGACAAATTGAATGTGTGTCTGCCGATGATCCTTGGCTTCCAACTGTTGGCCTATTTTTGTCTTTGATTTTTGCATTATTCCGTTCCTTCCTTGAATCCCTCCCCTTCCTATCGCCTCCAACGGCACCCTTCCTGTTCCGTCCTACTCACGGTCTTTTGTCTTTACCTCCGGTCCACTCTCATCTGCGCATTAATTATGAGTGAATGGATGCTAAGTTAGAAGCTGATTCCGGTGCTTAACAAGCCCCCTCGGGTATTTATTACCGGGCACATTTACCTCTTTTCTAATACTCGGCGGGGTGGGGGGCGAAAGGGGTGAAGGCCGATGGATGGGTCTCCTCTACCTGTGCTTGTCCTTTTCGATATATTTTGAGAAATGTGACACTGTTCAATAGATGCAATGGTAGCATAAAGTTGCTGGAGGAAGTGGCTTTGCTGCGTTCTGCAATTGCACTTTGCCTTTGGCATTCATTACGTCGAAAGGGAGGAAGTGCTCCCGAGGGCGGGCGGGCGCATTTCATTGCACTTTTTCAGTTCGCCCACACGCATAATACAAAAATGACTGGGAAGCCTGGTGAAGTGGCCTCATTATGAAATGTGAATTTTCGCCCAACTTTGTCACAAAAAGCAGACATTTGCCGCCAATGCCATCCCTTCCGCCATACGCATTGCATTTGTACACGGTAAAAGGGACTGTCCGGCCAAACAGAGTAATTGGTAATTATCGCTGGGACAATTGCACCCCAAACAACTGACGCCGATACAAACATTCCCGGGACCGGCAATGGTCAGTTCCAAACAGACAACAAACATATGTTCGGATTTGTGGGAGCTTTCTAATGTGTGTGTTCAAAAAACCTCCAATAAATTGCAACATTCAAATGAACAAGAGGCGTCCGACACCAAAATACGCACGCGACACCCACAAACCAACGGGGGTCCATCGAGTATTTTCGTGGAAATGAGTTTTTGTTTGTGTGTGTGTTCTCAGCCCTTTATGAGTTTTTATGAATGCAGCTCCTCCTCGCTCCTTCGCCTCGCCTCCCTTTCCCTCCCTCCCTTTTTCGCCTCACCACTTTTCTATGGCTCTTTAAAGTGCCAAAGTTTATACGATTTCAGACCCGCAAATAAAAAAAAAAAGTGTAAACTGTTTTTTTTTCAGCTACTCCATTCATTACATCATGCTGTGCAGGTTCACCGCCCCCCGACTCCCACTTCTCCTCAGCACACTCCTCGTCATGTTGGCTGCATTTGCCCGTGGTGGCAATTGGCTTGCGAAGAATGCGCCACCCTTTGGCCTCTCCCATGAAGTTTTCATGGCAAGCTTTTTGGTTGCATTCTCGAGAATTTCTCCTCTCATACTTATTGTAGAAGCAGGAATTCGACCCGTCAGCTCCGTTTTGCACACCGGAAAGGGACCCATGTGGCTTCTACGACATCTCACTGAATGGCGACAGCCAACTCGATTGGGTCAAATCATGGTGGGTAAAATAACCCCTCCCCCTAAAATAACCGCCTTCTCGATTTTGGAGTCCGATTTTGGAGGTGAATTAACAAATTTTCTTTTTTATTGTATACATGGGACCCATATTTTGGTACTAAGAATTCCGGATTTTTGAGGGGTTGAAATGAATAACCCCCGGGGCTTATTTTACAGGAAATAGCGATACTTATGGCAGAAAGACGCAATGAATTTTTTCGAAACGAAAACATCGAACGGGCGCGTTTATATCTCCGCCCTCGTCCAGTTTTTTCGTGAAAGGTGAGCTCTCACCCCGAGATACCATTTATTAGGTGGTGCCACGAGATCAGTTTGAAAAAAACGAGTCGAATGGTATAATTTGTGTGGATTCGGTCCGGAATTCGAAAGTGCTCCGTTCCAGCATGCACACAAAGATGACAAGAAGTGGGTAT
Organism: Hoplolaimus columbus; assembly: GCA_016433075.1. Classification (NCBI taxonomy): domain Eukaryota; kingdom Metazoa; phylum Nematoda; class Chromadorea; order Rhabditida; family Hoplolaimidae; genus Hoplolaimus; species Hoplolaimus columbus. The sequence continues at coordinate 7,574 of JAEHOM010000434.1, read as the reverse complement.
AACACTTCAATATTTGAGCCAAATTGGATCCATCGGTCGGAGAATGAATGGATGGTGGCATTGTCACTGGCTTCTTCTTTGCAGGTGTCAGTGTCCAGCCAAGCACGAGTGTGCCTTCGATGGTGCGGACTTGCGCCAGCGCGTGTATCGGTTCGTGTGCAAGCGCACGACCGGAAAGCGCATCTTAGTGCGTCGCAAGACTGCCGGAGGCGTAGTCAGAATGCGGTGAGCTGTCGATCGGCGGCCAGCCATCCCTCGGTCGAGCACAGGAGAAAGGAAGAAACAAACAAAGCCGGACGAAGACCGATCGATCAGCCAGCATTTTTGAATTTGGCACAATCACCTCATTTCCCAGCACCAAAATAATAAGTGACGAGCATCATCTCATGATCTCAACTAACTAACCGTGTGGCAAATTCAAAATGCATAAGGATAAAAGCACCGTAACAGGATGGTTAACGGACACGGACACTAAATGATCTATGATCATAAACAGCTCCTATGATTAATTTAGGCACTGGGATCAGAAAAGATGGTCAGATATTTCTGCATTTCTTTTTTACAAAAAAAAAGATCAGTTCACGATTTAAGTCCTGCTGGAAACCTCCTCCTTTATTATTGTGTTTATGCTAATAATTCTTTAATTGTTGCAACACAAGCGCTCACCCGCCTGTCAAATTGGTTCGCCACAAACCGTCCTGAACGCATGAGATCATTCTCCCCTCCCCCACCCAGATTTTCTGGTTTTTTGCTTGGCAAAGGTTGTGTGTGGTCTCTGGTGGACGCATTAACGAATGATTTATTTTATCAAGGGAACAGTCAGTCATCAAGGAACTAGCATGGTGCTGGGTGGGTGTGGGTGGAATTACGAGCTAATAAGCTAAAAGCAAACAAATGGGCAGCAATTGTCGGCGGGCGGGAGGGCCAGTCGATGGGAAGTGTCAAGTGTGTGCGATTGGTGAGTGCCGACAGTCAGCTGTGCAGGGACGCCTTCAGCAGGCGTGTGCCCTTCTTCTCGTCCAGGTACAGAATGGCACTGCCGCCCTTCGTCGACTTGGACGACCTTCCCTGATAATGACCAGCAACACATTCGTCTCCAAAGCCTCTTCGTCGGCGTTCTACGCAAGCGAGCACAAGACAAAGCAGCAGGAAGGCGGAAATGCCGAAGAAGGTCACGTAGATGCCGAGCAGTACGAGCAGAGTTTCCGAGTGCTGCCTGGGGACAGGTTCTGCAGAGACCAGGATCTTGGGTCTGCTTGTTGCTGGCCAAACCGAACGACCCAATTCGAACGGAGCTGGAAAAAACAACTGAAATTTCGAGAAGGCGTACTGTGGATGTATTTGCAGTATCGTCTGCCACAATTTTTTGACAAGTGATTTGCCTATGCCGTTATAGCCGTCCAACACATACGTGTGCAGTTCAGGCAGAAAATTTGAAAATTTTTAAGGGACTCTCTGAGCGGTGTGATCTCCACCACTGCGCGTGACCCTCAACCATACATTTCCAACGCAGACACGTATCCAGGATATGGGCTGGGGGTGGGGATGCCCATGGTGAGGGGTCTAAAATTTTCGCTAGAATTTGTGGAAAACCAAAAAAGGCGGCAAAAAAGGCATTTTTAGGCCAAAGATAAGTCCAATTTTGTCCATTTGGATAGGGAAATTGAACTTTTTAAGTTTTGGCGAAGTGCCTTCGGTGCCTATAATTTTTGGTAGTTTAGACCATTTCTGGTAAGATTTTCGAATTTTTCCTTTTTCCTCCCTCGGCCAGCGGCCACCGAAAAAATTTTGTCTTTTCGGCCTTGATGGAGGGTACATAGCCCGTGTACCCCTCTAAATACGTGCCTGGTAGGGGGAAGGGGTATGGGAGGTGCCCACGTGTGGTCCAGCACTTTACCTTTTGTTTTTTGCCCGAAGTCAGACATTCCCTTTGTCAAAGAAATCGGCGCGATCAGCTCGTCCGGATGTGCCGTCCTTATCTCGTATGGGGTCGAGGAGGAGACGGCGTCTTCGTCCTGCTCCCCCTCGTCGTCTTCGTAGTATTCTTCGTTTTCTTCATCGCTCCCAACCAATTCGTCGGACGAGTCCGGCTCCAGCGACCGATCCATGACCTTTTGGAGCTGTGCAGGTGCCAACTGCTGTTGAGGGAAGTGCATCATTTGGGCAACAACGGATGGTCCCGCGGGAGTGTTCGCTGAAGAGATGACAAGTCAAAAGTGGTCCCTTTTCCCTTCCTGACTTCCATTTCCCTTACCAAGCTCGTCCGGCTTACTGTCAGTGCTTTGGCCTTCGTCAAAGGTCAATATCTTTGCAAAGTACACATTGGTATCCTGCAAGAGTGGCGCATTTGGCGCCGGATCTCGCTGACTCCATCCCCAGGAATCATTCCCATCCCATGTTGGCGTTTGAATTGGCTAAAAAGGCAAAAAATGGCTTTGTGCTTCGCAGCAGCCTGATGATTGTGAGCTTGGACCATAGGAGGGGGGGACAGAGGGATGTTCCCGTGAGTTCCATCTTTGTCCATTATTCCATTCCTGTTCGTTTTCTGCCTCCGATCCTTGTCGAATGGTCCCATGCTTTGCACATTTGCCTTATTAGAATAATAATAATAATAATCCATTCAGGATATAGTAATAATTTCAAAAACAACTACTGCCTAACTACTACTAATAAGTAGCGAGGAAATAATTGTTGCCTTCGAAGGTGTGGACACTTGTTGGTGTTCATCCAATTGGCGAATGATCTGTTCCACGGATGTATCGTCGGCGTCGTTATTATTGCCCTGATGAGTCAGCAACTTCCGGGACCAAGGAATATCAGTGGGCAGAGGTTGTTTTCGAGGTTCGACCACCTCTTCTGCAGGTGTCTTAATTGTTGCAATTTTCGACATTTTGAGACCCTTTTCACCTCGGATGTTGTTTTCAAGGGCTCCGTTGTCAAAGTCTTCCCATCAGCTTCCCGGGAGGGTATCGCAGCCTTCCGCTGTTGCGCCAACAGCCGTATCTCCGTCCATTGTCGCTCAAATGGCTCTTCTGTTGCCCAACGGTTGCGCGGTAGTGTGACTCGTCCATTGACAATGTATGGGAGTGTGAGGTGCATGTCCGCCGTTTCCTCCCATCGAATTTCACCTCAAAAATACAAAAAATAAATAAATAAAAGCACCTAATTTTTTTACTTTGCTCGTTGGACACGGGTGTCAAATCCGGTCGTGTTTCTTGGATTGACATAAATGTCGGCAATGGAGTTGTTTGTTGAGGCCATTTTATCGTTTGTTGTTCCTCAACTTTCGCCTCCGGCAGCAGTTTGACAATAGGTGTAGTGGTCGATAGACTCTGATAAGTCTGATGAGATAGACTTTCTGGTATCCGCTGTCCTTTTCTTAAAACTGGACAATTGAACATTTGAACCCACTTTTGCTTAAATTTCAAATTGACCAAAAATAGGACTAACTCTGATGAGGTACAAATCAAAAAAATTGATGAAAATCAGACCTCCTTCCGCCCCACCAGATGGCATATCGTGTGTAAAAATCTGGAGGAAGACGGGCCGTGGAATAGTGAAAATTGGGCGGTATGTCCAGCAAGTCTTCGTCGGAGGAGAACACGCGACGCTCAGGAGGTGCTAATTTAAAGAAAAAAATCAGAGGATTATAGAGGAATAAGAAGGATTAAAGGGGTAAGATCAGACAGGGTGCAAAGACGCATTGTCATAGTGCACAAACTGTCGACTTTGGCTCCACTTCCCACACTTACTCGAACTAATGAGTTGCTCCATCGAACCACTATCAGCAGCAGCAGCAGCAGCAGTCCCGGTGGGGAGTGGCCTTAAGGTTGCTCCATCAGCAGCCGCCCGCTTTGTTGTCAGACTTGTCCTGCCGCTGCTTGACCAACCAGCCAGAGTTGTGCTCTGATCCTTCCACTGCGCCACCATACTGTATAATACTCATCAGTTCAATTATGTTTCATCAGAGATCAGAGTGCCTACAAGTTGAACTATTTTTATGCGCACAAAGGGAGGCCAAATAGGCAAGAAAAACTTTTTTTTTTGTTTATTTAAAAGAAAAAAAACACAACTTCCTATCTCGTATATGGCAACTATTTGCTGGATTTCGACAATTATGTTGGCGATTTCCGATGAAAAATCGGAAAATGCATACTTAAAGCCGTCTCTTTTGCAAAATTTTTGTAATTTTTTCGCAAAATTTGAAAAAGCTTAAAATTTTCGAAATTTCCTCCAGTATCAAATATTTTTTTACCAAAATTCGCTCAAAATTTTCGTATTATTAAAGTTGTTTTTATGAGTTGTAGTTACCATCCTAAGTATCTCAAACAATGCTAGGATGATACGAAAATGGAAATTCGAGTTCAGGTATTCAGCGAGTAGATAATTAGGAAAAAGCAAACTACAAGTTGGAAATTTGTAGAAATGGTTAGAAATTTTAAACATTAAAAGTTAGTGTATGTAGAAATAAGTAAAATTTGAAAAAAAAACGCAACCGTTGAAAGTCGATCAGCTGGCATGCGTCCAACAGCACATCCGAAAATAATGAATCGAGCTCAATTCCTTCATTCAAATTGGCGCTATTTTTTGCGCTTTGTTGTTTGCCATGCTGCGTCTGTTCGATAGCGGTGCCAAAAGGCAGGACAAGAGAAAGGAAATTGTCGCGCAGGGCATGACTGTTGACGAGCAGTGCACGCGAATCTGGGCAGTGCCGAGAGAGAGCATTGGACAGACAGGCAGAGTGCTGGTGGAGCAGAAGACAGAGCTCCTGAAGAGAGAAGGAGAAAAGGCATAGAAGCAGAAAGTGCCAGCAAAAAAGCAAACTATAACCAAACACCTATACCGTATTCCCTCTAATAGCCCCAGGGGGCTCTATTTTTCAAGCCCTCAAAAATCGGGAAATTTCCTTTCCTAAATATGGGTTCCCGTGGGTTTTCCCAACTTAATATACCATTCGACTCGTCTCGAGGAGATAAGAAAGAATATGAAATAAAAAAAAACATTTTGTCAAATCACTGGGAAGTTATTTGTCTCCAAGAAGGGGGCTCTATTGGAAGGGGGACACTATTGAGCGGAGGGCTCTATTAGAGGTAATACGGTAATACACTAGTAGTACCTAAACTTGGATACATACAGGATTTGGACCTGACAACTGACAATGAGCAGGGCACAAGGGGGGAGGGGGGGTTGGCGGGAGTTGACAGGAGTGGGATAGAGATCTCAAGGGCTAAAAATGTGCGTTACCCAAAAATAGGCGTAAAACGCCTAATTTTCCACAAAAAAATTGTCCATTTTGTTGGTAATAACGATTGTTGAACAAATTTTTATTCCATTCAGCTCGGTAATGTTAAAGGTGTGTTCAAATAATATTGGAATTTTCCTGATCCAGTAAACTAATTATTGGTTAGAATACACCTTCGAGAAATAAGTAACAAAGCAAGCACTGGGAATGATTGTCGTATTAAAATATTTCATTCAGCGTACTATCTGTATATCAACAGTCAACAGGTAAAAAAAAAAGACAATTCTTGCCAGGTCTTCGGCGCGGCGACTAACTTTTGAAAAATGACTTTTCGGCCAAAAACCAATTTTTGTAAAAATTTATGTCATACTTTTCCACTTGCCTGATCAAATGCGTTGGTGAGACGTGCGAGCTGGTCGCTGCCGCCGAAGTGTTCGGGGTCGAGTTCCGGCCGACGGAGCTGAAGTGCCAGCAAGCGGACTTCAACGGCCTTTTGTTGATAGGCTGAGCAACGGACCTCCACAAATGAGTGGTATTTGTGCACACATGCGAACTGGGCATAGGAGGCACCTGTGACAGAAGAGGGACGGTAAGCAAATTCAAAAGCACAAAACTGGCCGCAAACTTTGCATTAAAAGGTGGCACTTGAAAAGCAAAACAGCTACTTAATCGGTCCCCCCCCCATTGCGCGCGCAAGCCGAAAAATTCTTGGTTAAAACTGCTATAAAACGGAAATTGTTGGAATTTTGGAAGGGGGACCGCGTAAAAAGCGAAAATTTATCAGTAAAAATGCAATAAAAAGCCAAAAAATAGAGAAGGACCGCGCAAAATCTGAACTGACCCCCCCCCTTGCCGAGCTATGGGTGGAGGAGTCTCGATCGTCGATCGCAGGGTCGTGTGTTGATCGCAGGTGGAAAAGGGGAGATGAGGAGAGCAGGAAGAAAAAGTTAAAAAATTGAAATTTAGGTGAGGAGTTTTCTTCAAATTTTTTGATCGATTTTGATCTTGTCAGTTGTCATCAAAAAATTTGCTATCGACAATTTTTGAAGGGGATGTTCGAAAATAAATGATCGATCTAAAAATTCATACGATTTTTTTTTATCAAAATCATCTTCAAAATTAGTAAAAAAATATTTATTTTTTGTAACCAAAATACCAAAAATTGGTACTAATCTCTCATATGCCAAAACACGTACGTGAACGGCTACCCTAGACCCGGCAAAACCCACGGAATGTTAATTAAAAAGCGTGTCGAATGATGCTTTTGTAGTAAATTTACGCTTTTTAATTAAATTTCGGGGTTTTGCTGGGTCTGGGCTAGCGTACGTGTTTTTTGGCATATGAGACCCAACTAGTGTATTAGTAGCCCAAAAATTTATCATCTTTTTATAAAAAAAAACACAAATATAAAAAATTTTCCGTCGGCGCTTTTGGAGTTAAATTGGCCGAAAAATGCGATTTTTAAAATAGCCTCACAATCAGGCGATGGCAGATTGCTATAAAGATACAGCAATCATGAAAAATTTAAAATGTTGTTTTCGGCGCTTTTTGGCTCTAAAACGCCGGGAAAATGGCTAAAAACGTTAATTAGCCTAAAATTTTGGAATTTTGTATTTTGGGTGGTTTTGTCGATAGCAAGATTTTTGCCTCTGACCCTCCCTCCCCCTTCTCGCCGAAATCACAGCAGACCCGAAAAGCTGATCCCCCTTTCCCCTAGGACATGTATGCATATGGGCTGAACTGACCGACCCACCGAGACTACCGCTCCTACAGAACTGGAGCACCCGTCCGTGTGCGGCTCCGACCAGTCCTTGCGACTTTTTCCTGGGGGCGGTTCGCCGCTTCTTTCGTCGTGCAAATGCCTTTTCGCATTGCCTCGAGCAATCCTCGAAATCGAAGAACTTCCTAAACATCTTTATACTCTTTATATCTCTAAACATCTTTTTTATCTTTTTTATATCTCTAAACAACTTTGTCCCTAAACATGGTCGACAAGTCAGTTTTGTATTGTTGTCACACAAATGTCTGAAATACCAACCAGCAAATGGACTCGAACTGCTTCGGCACTGCTTCCCCGGATTCAGTGCCCTCCGCTTCCGACAATAGTTGCGCTCTCCGATGGATACCAACTCGAAACAGCACCTCCTCTACGGTAAGCGTCTGAAGGTTGAAACTTTTAGCGCAACCAATTCTATGCATACATACACATAAAAATCGGAGCAGCTCGTTTCACCCCCGCCGTTTCACCCCCGCGATAAAACGAGTATATCTCCTGTTAAAAAGAAGATTGAAAGCTGATATTAGGCTTGTTGGATAGAGCATAATGAAAGCT
>JAEHOM010000433.1:0-12051 GCA_016433075.1 Hoplolaimus columbus | reverse complement strand
GGGGGTAGAAGATGGGTAGAAGGGAGAGGGATGAGTATCAGGAGCGAAAGGGGTAGGGGGGAGGGAGCTCTCATCTGTCAAGATGTGCTCTTGTTCGCTTTTGAACTGATTGCAGCGGATTGCACCACTTATTCCGATTCCCGAAACAGACAGCAGCGACAGAAACTCGTCGCCATCTCGGCGCATTTTTGGTACACACTTCGATACACCGATAGTGCCCTTTCCTGCCTCTACCCACAAATCTTGCACATCGCCATGACCAAATGATACCCAGTTATGGTAACGAGTGATTGGAGGGAGATACAATAACTGTAATGTTAAAAAGACAAGTTAAAATTGAAGGACAGCCAAAAACACAATGGGTGGATCACCAAGGGATGGTCAATCGATCAAGCGGAAGGCTGAACGAAGCTTCATTCTGAGCAGCCGACTCGTGTTCTTGATCTCCACCCGAATGGATGCCATGTCCTCCCAGATCGGGACCACACCCTCCTCGGCCAACAATGGGGTGCACATGCGCAAGTGCGGCAACAAGTACTCGCCCTTCTCTGTGGTAGTGGTGAATGGGTTCATCAACCGGTCGGTATGTTGTTGTTCGCCCCCCCCCCCTCGAGGGAATGCGTCCGTCCACCCGTACTGACTAACCGTTTTCTACCCGAATCTCGAAATTGCGTGTGCCAAAGAACTCGTAAAGCAGACGCTGTCCCTTGCGCGCACTGCCCAGCTGTCGTGTCCAACTCTCCCCCGCTGCAAGCACACAGTGCTCGTAGATGACTGTGTCCAAATGCTGTTGGTGTCTGTCCCATACCATCCCATCTCTCTGCAAAAAGTTGGAGCAGTACATCCGCTTCCGCCCCGTGTCCTTCCAACCAGGTAATCCGCTTTTGTCAACTCCTTCGGCACATTGCAACCTGTAAAATGAAGATCTTGGGCAAAAACAAATTGTGGTGCTTTGTGTTGGTTGTAACCTGTCGGCAGCTCAGCTCTTTCCACTATTTTTTTGCCGCCAAATCCTATTGGAATGGCATCCGGCGAGATCGGAAAAGAGAAAGAAGTCTCAGGCAATTTTCAATACAAAAAAGCATTCACCCATTTCTCCACATCAGCGGATGATTGCGCAATGTGAAAACGGCTGAGGAGTTTGGCAGGCACCAGAATGGACATGAGCTGAAAGGAGGAGGAAGAACATGAGAAAGGATCGGCCATTCTTCGAGCAAAGCTGATGAATGAAAGGACTTTGAGAAGGACGTTGAGGAGCCGAGGTGGGTTGATGATGACCACGCGCGAGAGTATTTCCGCGTAATAGGCCATGAAAAGGGTAATCCGAGACTAAAGGGCAAGGCAGTCTGGACAAAAAAAATGCGAGAAGGGCGGAACAGCACCTCGAAGATCTTGTTGATGGGCGCCATCGGGTTGGCGTACTGGACGATGGACATGTACTGAATCACGGAGGAGTAGAAACAGAGGGCATCTGCTGGTCCGTCCGACACCACCCAATCCCGCGCCCCCACCCCAAACTCGTCGCACCTGCATGTCGAAGATGCACACTGCGTACGATCGGCGACCGGTGCGATGCTCTTGTTCCAGGATCAGACGCAGAAAGTATTCGCAATAGCCGAAAAAGGTGTAGAGGAACTCGCCACACATGAACAGGTGATCAGTAAGTAGTGGGATCAATGCGGCAGTGGGTACCACCTACCTGATCACACGGGCAGCCTTGACGGGATCTTCAACGCCGGTTTCCACGAATACGATCCCGTTGTCGTAGGCATTGATCCAGCCAAGTTGGAGTCTTCAAGGGATTATAGGTTTCTCGAGAGAAAGAGATTTGTGAGGGAGGTGATCCAATGATCAGTGATCACTTAGGCACGCGATACCGAATGCCGAAAAAGTCCACCCCGGAAGCACCTTGATTGCGGAAACACTCCATAGTAGTGTTGCACTTCAGGTCGTGAAAAGAATTCGTCGAACACGTCTGGACCTCAACAGATACAAAATAGGAATAAGAATACGCAGAAGAGAGCAGGAGTTCAGTTACATTCGAGGCCAAGTGCCTTCCGATTCTTCAGGTAGTCGTTGATCACCTCCTCGCATCGGTCGATGTCCTTCAGGGGAGGAGAGAGGGGTTGGATTTTGATCAGAGATTCCTCCCCATCCCCATCACTTCATCGTAGGCGTCCAGCCACCTGTCCATGTTGAACTCAGTCCGCTGCTCTACTGGCATTTTTTCTCCCATTCTCTCTAGAAGTGCCCTGCGCTTTTCCCCTCGGCACAACGACGCTGACGACATTGGTAGTTTGGAAAGGGGGCGATGGAAGACGAGTCGTCTGGAAGAGCAAAGAAGGGAGTGACCGACTTGGAGAGGAAGCCGAACCGACCGACCGACCCACTCACTCACTAACTCATCAGTCACTCATCAAAGCTGCCCCGCCCGCCCACTCTCATCCACGCGGCAACTAACTCATCGATGGGAGTGTGACTGGTTTGACTGAGGGAATCGTCCTTCGGTGCGGAGGCGATTCATGCTGGCGTGCTGACCCAAATGGTGCCTCATTGAACACAGTGAGTGAGTAGTGAGGGAATGCATTGCATCCATCCGTCGACCACATCATCAACATGGACGGAAAGCACGAACGGCAGAACGATCTTGCACAACAAGCGATCTTCTTTGAAGAACTTTGAATAAAGAGAGAGAGAGAGACGAGAGACAGAGAGAGGAGAGACAGAGAAAGAGAGGGAGAGGGAGGGAGAGAGCAGAGAGAGAAAAAACAGAGAAAGAGCGACGAGACGAAGAGAGATAGATCCATGCATGCATCTCCACCCCACGCGGATGCTGCTGCTGATGATGATGATGATGCAATGGCTCATTATAAAGCAGTTCCCGCAGCATTTTCTGTGTACTTTGGGAATCGATTGGTTGTTCCGATTGATCAGAGGTCAGAAAAAATGGAAAAAGGCGGGCGGGCGTTGACGGGCAGTCAGGGGAGAGCGATTGGCAAATGATTGATCGGGTGCACATTGAGGGACGGAAGGATGGATGGATGTGGGAGTTGGGGGAGGGCGAGGGGAGAGGCGAGGGAGATCATTGCCGCAGGGGATCCTTGGGAGCTGCTTGGCCAGCTGACTCACTTTGAGAGGGATTGGGCAGAGGCAGTATCTCCCGTCTTAACCCACCAATCGGCCGTCAGTGACTTTGGAGGGTCGACGATGGACAGACTCATGCGGGAGAAGGTCAGTTGGGAAAAAGCCGCTCGGGGATGGACCACCAGAAGAAAAGTGTCCAGCAGCAGTAGTCCAATTGACCACTCCACCTCAATCCCACCATCTTCTTCGATTTCTCAGCTCGGGTTTGGTCAACAGAAGGCACAGCCATCTCCGCTGCCAAATCAACACCGTTTCACCAGTAGCACCAGCTGGATGAGTCGAAGCCCGGCGGGGGTCATCTCCAAGTTCGACTTGCACTGAGTGTGTCCCAACCAATGTTCAAAATGTCCCGTTCAGCCAACATCCATCCATCGCGATCGAAGCGGCGCCTACTGTGGATGCAACACCACAACCAGCTTCTTCGGTTGTCCGTGCCCTGGGCAGTCCTTGTCCGGCCATCTGCTCTTGGCCTGCGCCACCTCCCAATCCCCGCGCCGAACTGAAGCCCACTGCCATTGCGGTTGCGGTCCCTGTTGCCCCAACTCCGACGCCGTCCGTGCGCTCCTCCTCTGCGGTGATCCCCGCGGCCATTCACCTGCAGCCGCCCAGCCCCTCCCGCCAATGCCCCCCTTCCGTCATCGGTGTGTCCCCGGCGTCTTCTCAACCATCGCCGACTCTCGCCTCCGACATCCCTTTGCTGGGTGTCCTCCGCACTGTGTCCACAAATTCAGCGCCGCCTGGTGGCGGAAGCAGTCCAACCTATTGGGGCGGGCGCGAGACGGAACTGCGGCAAAAGATCCGCGCGTTGGAGGAAGTGGTAGCGGAGTACGAGCGACAGAAGCTGAATGTGCTGGGCACCTTCTCGGACTTCAAGGAAAGGGTGGCGGAGAGGGAGCGGAGGCTGGAGGCCGAGTACTCCCACAAGATCATCGATCTGAGCGAGGAAGTGCTTGGGGCGAAGCGCAGTTTCGAGGAACGCATGAGAAGCTTTCAGATATTGCAGGTTGAGAAGGGGACGGGCGAGGAGGGTGATCAGAAACAGGGAGGTGAATAAAGAATGGACTGAGTGATGATTAAGGATCAGTTTGAGCGAGAGAAGGAGCAAGCTCTGGAGAAGCTCCGGCAGGATCATCAGAGGGAGCTGCAAACACTGGTGGAGTCCCAATCCGCACTCATAGGCCTGGAGCAGAAGTAAGCGCGGACTAAAGCGAGCTTTTTTATAATTAAAAATGGGATTTCAAGAACTGAAGTATAGGAACTAAACTGTAGTGCACAATTCTGTTTCCTATCCAAAAGGTACATTATGGAGATCCAGCATTTGGAGGAGGAGCGCAAGAGTCTGAGCTCAGAGCGCAACAGGCTGGGCCAAGAGTTCGAGATGAAGCTGCGCCAGGCGGAAAGTCTGTTCGAGACGGAACTGACAGCGGCAAAAATGCTATACCGGCGGGAACTTCAGGCACTCCGAGAGCACGAGGAGGCATTGAAGGACGAGCTGGCTGCAAGGTACAAATTACAACTTTGACTTATCAGAAAACCAACGAAATAAGCCCTCTCCCCTCCCCCTCCCGCCGGGGCGAGGTGCAACGTCTTGCTTTAAGGTTCGGTTTTGGGAAAAGAATCCAAGATTTAGGAAAAGGATCCAATAGTCTCCTGAAGGTTGGACGATTTAGGCAGGAAGAGTTCCAGGACAGGCTGCTGGAACTGCAGCAGCAGGGAAGGCAGGCCAAGCAAGAATTGGTGCACTGCAGGGACGAGGTGCTGCAGCTGGAGAGAGCACTGGGCGAGAAGGCCTCTGAAATTGCACATTTGGCCAAGGAGGTGGGCGGGCGAATTGAACCAAATAAGATGGGCCAACCAAAGGACTTCACTTCCCACTCCCAAGTTGGCCATCGCGCGCAGACAGACGGAGGAGGCGGTGCTGAGGTTGGATCAAGCGGAGAGGGAAGCGGACAGGGGTCGGAGGGAGGCGGACGGGAAAAGGGCGGAGATGGAGGCGATGGTGAGCAAGCTGAGGGAGGCGGAGCATGACAGGGAGCGGCTGGAGTGCATGGTGACGGAGCTGAGGAAGGAGCTGAACGGGTGGGTGCGCAATCGGGGAAGGAAGGAGCAAGGAAGAAGCTGGTGATCAGGCGGCACCCACTTACTGATCAACCGGTGATCCAGTGACTGAATGAAGGGAACATAATATGCGCATTGAGATTTGAAAAAGGCTTTAAAGGGCTTTTTCCTCATTTAGCGGTCTTTTGAGAAAAACGAATCATTTTTCAACTTCGTAAAACAGACAAAGATAGGTCCAGAATCCCATTATAAAATAAACTGCTAAAGTCTACTTATGTTCTGCGAACTGCGAAACGGGTCTTTTGAGCCCTTCAATCAACGTGTCCAAACTTGTTTGTTTTGTCTATGGCTCAGACATGTCATTGGGACGGCCCGGGCCTGGCCGAAATTTTCGGAGGGTAAGCGGGCCTGGGCAGCTGAAATGTCTGCTATCCTTTACAAAACGAAACCAAAACGAAAGCACTAATCTTAGGATGAGAAGCCGAGTGGACCTGATGGAGGTGGAAAGGGATGGACTGAGATCACAACTGGACAGTCAGGTGAGTGTGACGAACAGCAGCGTTCCCTGGACTAATCCTCCCCCCCCACACCTTCAGGCACACTTGCATGATTCCCAACTGACTGCACTGGAGGCGGTCAGTTCATCCGCACCTACACCTATAACCATACCCTAAGCCTAACCGCCTTCCGCTGACCTGTCAGATGCTGAAATCAGTGACGGAGGAAAAAGAGAGCTGTGCGGAAAGATGCAAGGAACAGATGGACAGGGAACGGAAGGACGCGGAGGAGCGCGAGATGACTCTGCGCATGGAATTTTCGACAAAGTTGGGCGAGCTGGAAGAGCAGTATAACGGGCTGAGAGAACACGTGGAGCAGGAGAGCATGGAGCACTTCGGACCCGAAAACACAGTCTTTGGATGGGGGGAAAGAGGCCATATGGGGGGACAAGATGGGCAAAGGCACTTTCAGAAGCTGTGGGAAGAGATCGAGTGTCTGAGGGCGGAGAAGAGCGGCCTGGAGGGCGAACTGGCCAAGGAGCGTGTTCAAAATGTGTGTTTGTAATAACAGTTCGAGCAGAGAGAGAGAGAGAGAGACATTTAAGGCACAAAGTTCGGCCGATGTGGCAAAGTTGACACGAGCAATTCGGAGAGTCGGGCGGAGAAGTGCCGAATCAGACCAGCAGGAAGAGGAGGCCGATGAGCAAGAACGGGTGAATATACCCGAATTGCTGGAAAAGGTGGGCGAAAAGTGATCCGAAAGAAACACAGCGGAAGGCAAATTCCAGCTAAGAGAGCTGGAACAGAGTGTGGAAGGCATTGAACGCGATAAGGAGGAGATGAAGGCACGACTGGACATGCTGGGAGATGAGACGCAAGAGACACAGGGCTGGATAAAGAGAGCGGAAGTGGCACAGAGAGAGTTGGAAGAGCACAAGGCAGAGATGGAAAGGAGAGAGGAGAGACATCGAAGGGAAAGGGAACAGCTCGAGAAACAGGTGAATAAGAGTGCTTTTGGAGGACACTGATGGACAAATTGAAGGTGGTCGGGCTGAGGGAAGAGCTGAAGAGGTGGACAAACACGGAAGGTGGAGGGGAGCAGCTGGAGATTAGGCTGAGGGAGATGAAGCAGGAACTGGAACAGACGCGAGAGAGAGCAGAGCAGGAGATCAGGCAAGAAAGGGAGGGGGAAGGAACGGTTGATCACCTCATTAGGTTATTAGGGAGTTGGAGGAGGAACACGCACTGGCGATGGAGCAGAAGATCAGTGCACTGAACAGAGAGCATGAGAGGACGGTGGAGCTGATGCAGCAGAGGGAACAGGCGATGGAGGCCGAGCTGGAGCTGCTCAGAGCATCGAGAGGAAGCAGAACGGAGGACGGGACACAAACCGGAGGAGGCAAGAGGGAGCAGGAACTGAACGAGCTGGAGAACCCAAGACACATGGAATGGGGAGAGAAAGACGAGCTGATCCGTGCACTAACCGAGGAGGTGCAGAAACTGAGGACCAAAGACAGGCCCAAGGAGTTCAGATCGCAGAGCATTGCTTCCGGAGACGAACAGCTTGCACTATGCCAGAGAGCATCGAAGGAATGCCGAAGGCAACAAAGCTTCAAAAAGCAGCCCAACTCAAGAGACATTCATTCATTCACAACTTCAGACAGGAACACCAGCAGCAGAGTCGGTCGGCACAGAGTCCGACGCCCAGTCAGACGGAACAGCCAAGCACCTCCTCTGCATCCCCGCAACGGTAACAGCAAACAGTGCCAATTCAAAAGTACCGTCCAATACACCCCATTAGCCATCAACCCAACGGTGCACGATCTCAACCAACGCCGAAGAACGGAAACGGATCAGATCGGTCGGAAAGGGGCGCGGCTGCCGGCGGAGAGAAAAGGCCGGCGTGGAAATTTTGATGGGGTGCGGTGGAGGAGGGAGCGGACGGAAGGAGCACTTTCACCCTTTTTTCCTATGCGTCGCTTCTCGGAGACAGATAAATCCGTCATCATCATCGTCGTCGTCATCGTCGAGTGCTAAGTGAAAAAGCGAAAGTGATCGGGTTTGAGTGGGTGATGAGTGAGGGGCTTCGGATGGAGTGATGCCATTGTTCTTTGTCCGTTCCGTCTGACCTCCGTTTGACCTGAATTTCACTCTCTCGCCCCCCCCCTCCCCCTCTCGCTTCCCTGCCGACCCTTTCACTCACTCTCCTTCACCCATCATCACCGCCTCACACAATTCCATGTCGCCAATGAATTCGCTTCTACTTCTCGGCTGCTTCTTCCCCGGATGGCTTCTCTCTGCCGAGTCCGTTGAGGACGAGCAAGGTGACCCCTACTACGGAGTCCCATTGGGAGCATTGCATTACTCGGCCGAGGGCACCTCCGCCGAAGTGTACGCAGCGGACGAGTTCTCCATCATTTTCAACCATTTCTACCACAGTCCCCGGGAGCCAGGGTTCGCCTTTGTTGATGAGTTGGTTTCTGATGGATGATCCCTTTGCTGAAGCTGTACCGCCATGATGATTGGACCCCCGCGAATGGAGGACAAGGAGAACATTGTCCCGGGACATGGCGTCTTAGTAGCGATGGCACACCCTCCGGCAGCGGCCAAACACAAACAGAAAAGGGCGAAACGACGGGCAGCAGCCACCTGGGGAGGTCTGGAAGGCAGACAGTTTGGCGCATATTGGCCAGCTGAATTTGACCATTTACTGATGGGGCCACCAGGATCTGGCGAGATCGAGAGGGAACGAAGCAAAGGTGGGAAGACGGAACGGAAGCAGAAACAGCAGCAGAAGGGAGTGGTGAACAGGGTCAGAGAGGGCAAGAGCCCTCCCTCGCTGGGGTGGGCCGGACTGAAAGTGAGTGGTGACCTTTGTTGTTGAGGTGAATTTGTCGAACACGTCAGTCACAGAGCAGCTGATCATGGGGAACAGGTGACCAGCAGGAAGGGAGACTGTTGGATTCTTAACTGTTGGATCGGTCCCAATCACAGTTGGGCAATGGACACCAACTCATTGGCGGCACCTAACGAAACCATGCCAGCCTACAGCACAGCGGGCAATCCCAGTCCCACAACCACTCATCTTCCTCCAACGCCCTTCCCATCAAATTCGAGCAGTTCACACAACAGTTCAAACACAATGATTACGTCCAAGACAGCAGCTACTCCTCCATCAACAACTACTCAATCATCCTTAAGCACCAAAGTCTTCTCCTCTTCACCAACATTAACACCAAGCCATGCCAACGACCAAGCAGACCCCAGTGTGACCCATCCGCCAATCCTGCTCCTACCGTCAGTCCCTTTCCCCATGCTCAAGTCCTATATTCCTTGTTCTTTCTCATATCAGAAACAAGAAGTCCAAGGAGGGTGTTCAGTCCCAGCAGCAGCACCAATCAGAGCATGGGAGGAAGCAAGCCGTAGATGAGGTGGTTGAGGTAGTAGTCAAGCCGGAGAAGGATGTGAGGAGGTCGCCGGTCAGACACAGTATGAGAGCTGGGAAATGGGTTGCGATATGGAAATGTTATAAATGCGGCAGTTATATCCCAAGTTTGCCAAGACCCCCTTTTTGGCATGTGACTTGTGAGTGAATGACGATGGTGTAAAAGTTGCGCTGTTGACGATGAGTTCGAAAAATCACCCTTTTTAGGGAGTGGCGGGAATAATGGACTTTGGAACTTCCGGAAATAAAGACGAAAGACAGGGAGAAAAGAGAGGGAGGAAGGGACACCCAGTTATCGGATGGAACGATGATCGCGGCGGGGAAATAGAATGCGAGCGTGGGAATCAATTTAAAAGAGGGAAATACAACATGGGGGAGGGGTGGGGTGGATGGGAAAAGATCACCAAAAAATTCCCAAAAATCACATTTATGTGAGAAAATTTCACAGACCTGGACTCGGGTATGGACGACTGGGTGAAGGCCAACGAGCTGGATGAGCAGGGAATCCCACCAACGTTGAGGACCAGCTCAAGAACGACGATGACCACAACGGCAACAACGACGCCGTTATTTTGGGTGATCAAGGATCCTCGCGAGGCGCGCAGGGAGAGGTTGTTGCAGGTAGGAACTGGTTGGGTATTGATTGGTCTGATCAGTCTGATGATGGGTGCGTTTGGTGTTCAGCTTCGGCGTAAGATGGACCCGAATCCGGAGCCACCGACGACCAGGCAAGTTCTAAAATTAACAGAGAGCTGACTGACTACCACCACATTTGGTATCATTCAGCACCACGGCCGCCCCCTTCACCCCGTTGGAGTCACGTTTTGAGCTTCCACGGATCCGTGACAAATTGGCCACCTTCTCGCTGACCAATGGAGCCAAAATCACGCAGTACAAGTGGATTGGCCTATGGAATCAGTGTACAAAGGTCAGAGACTGTGAATAAGTGAATAACTGATCTGACTGACGCGATGCCTTCTGGCAGAGGCATATCCCATTGGTATCGTTGCGGGACGTGGACCCTCCACGGGAAGAGAAGCTGATGCCCCTCTCGGGATGGTCCCACAATGTCACTTCCTATCGGCTTCACATCCTCAACTGCAACACCATCCTGATCCCCTCCTTCCACTACGACTCCCGTAATACCACTCGAAGTGAGTGAGAGTTAGTCAAAGCTGCCAACCCTAACAAGAACAGTTCGTACTCGGTCTTGTTCCCAACCATTTCTCAGACACTTACTTCTTTGTTGGCGTTGGCCAGTTCCCGGAGGCAGTGGAGCAGCAAGTGAAGGCAAACATTGTCGGCTCGCGACCGTAAGTGCTATTTCCAACTCAAATCTGATGGTCTCTATGCTCTGTTCAGTGGGGAACCGCTGCGCAGCTATCTGGGCGAGGACGTGCTGCTTCGACTGCCCCGGCCCTACCGCACCTTCGACATAGACTTCATCTCCATCTTCAACGTCGACGAACAGAAGTCCTTTGGGCACGTGATCATTCCATCTCTCCTGGTTCCGCCCTGTCCCGATGATAATGAATAGTCGAACGGGTCGGTCATACAGAAGGGATATTGGTCATACACGGGGGTTCCTTTTGATCAGAGTCGGTCTGGGGGCCCGTTGAGAACGTCGCACGTCATTTGGCCAAACGGGGAGAGATGGGAAATGTCCATGACGACGGTCACAACGGGCACCGCCGACCATGGTTGGGTTCGTCGACAGGGACTAGACTAGCGAGCAAAATGGAGGGGTACAACTCGAGGAAGGCTGATGAATGAATGAATGGGAGTGTCTGTGTGTGTGGTTGGTGGGTGCGCGGGGACAATGTTTGGCCATCGGATTTGGCCAACCAAAAGTTTATGCGCTCGCTCTTGTTCATCCCCGCGGGGATGAGTGAGTGACTGTGTGGGAGTTGGAAATGTTTGACGATCATCTGTGGAGAGGAGCAGGGGGAATGGAAGAAGATCACAATGGACAGCAGGGGAGCTGAGGGAAGGGCACACCAAGCATTGCTGCGGTTAGTCACTCGCATCCATCGGCGGCTCGCTGTCTCCCCTCGTCGGGATCACCACACCCGTCCTGCTTCAACTTCTTCTTTCTCGCTCATTTCCTCCCCTTTCTTCCACCTTCTCTCCGCTTCTTCACTTTCTCCTGCCGCTTCCGGGAATGAAGTGGAACTGATCCTGACCCTGGTTACCAGCTGCCATGTACTCCGCCAACGACAGCCCAATGCTGGCTGAATCCGGGGGAACCATCATCCGATGCTTCCCAAACTGACAATGTGATCACTGAGTGGTCACTTACGACTTCGCTTTGGATTGAATGACCACAGCGTTCGATAGTAACGGCCCATTGGGGTCAGCTCAGAATCGGCTGTCGCTGATGAGCTGCAGAGGATGGTGGAGACTGTGAGGGCGAGCAAGAGACCGTACAAGCACACTGCGAAGGGGGAAAGACGACGCATCGGAGCCGGAGAAGGAGACATGCAATGGCGACGAATGGTGGGATGGATGACGATCACCTGCTGGGAAGCAGTACATTAAGTGTTGAACAGTAAATGTGTGTAATGCCAATGCAATGGGAATTCGGCGGGAGGATATGTACTTTGCCAAAGGACACTTTTGGAACGGGCAACCCAAGTGCGACGAAAGTGCGCATGGGGAAGAGGACAGGGTCGGGCGGAAAGAGTGAGACTTAAATGGGGTCGAAATGAGCACGCCCATTCGCCACATTCATCACCATCGTTAGGTGATGAAGTGCTACTACCAATTTGCCAATGTCGAACAACACATCATGCACCTCGGAACACACAGAAGATGGATGGCACGCGGATGCATTCCACGGGTGGGAGGGGGTGAGTTGGGTCCAGGGATGCTGCTCTTCGTTCTTTCATCGCAGATGCTGGCCCAAAA
>JAEHOM010000432.1:0-12053 GCA_016433075.1 Hoplolaimus columbus | reverse complement strand
TCCGTATACACATAGCGGATATATCCGTATACGGATATGAAAATCGTAGCAGTGCATAGGCCTGCCCGTCACATTGTTTCATTTCACACTGTACTTTTTGATGTGAGTTAGACATCTGCTAATTTTTGTTTAATTGTTCCATAAAACAAACATTTTTTTTATTAATAATCACATTCTTTTCCATATTGCTTTTTTTAATTGTCCCAAAAACATTCAGCCAATTTGAGCATCTTTATTTCTAATTAAAAACTTTTCCTAATTGCTCTGATTTTTCCAAAAGGAATTTTTCGAATCGCTCCATATTAAATTGGTTCCAAAAATAAATCCAGAAGATTATTTAAGAGAGCATATCATGTCACTGGAGTTTTCTGAACGCAAGTCTCTAAAAAGGTCTGCTTGGAGTTTTGCACATTACCTCTGCAAAAAAGGATATTGCTTGATAATATTTTCCGCAGAAAAGGCGGAGAATTTCCTCATCCGTAGTGGAGTTAGCTATAAAAAATCTTGAAGAGTTAATTTACAATTTCGCGAAAATTGGGTTTTTTGTATGGGTCGCAGAAAGTTGTGATAACACAAAAAATTGACCAAGTCCAAAGTGTCCTGCTAGCTGCTGGATCATTATTTGTCCAGCAGCTAACTGTGTCGATGGATATTTTGCTTCTACGGTAATTAGACGATAACAATTCGTGGACATAGACAATTTCTATAAATTGTTCTGTTTTTTATTTTAGAATGTTCAAATTCGATTCTTAATTAAGCCAAAAAATCTATGGAGAAATGATTTTTGTCAGCAATTTATAATTTTTCATTTCATTTGGCACTATTGCCTTATGAAATAGTTGTCTATTCAATGTCTCACGCCTGCTTTTATGGGGAGACATGCTGATTCTTGGAATGCACATTAGACATTAGGTTTTGCAAATACCAAATACATGATATAGCAAAGTACTGTTGTACCGTTGTACATTTGCCATCGGGCCACCCAACACTGACCACAACACTTGCTTTTTGTTGCTTTCGCGACTTAGCGCCATTTGTTGGCACTGAGCATAGCCAATAGCTTCCCAAAAAAAAATATTTTATAATTGATTGTTGCAAGAACACATATGTTTATTTATAATCGACCCAAAGAGTGAACGCTTGCCATTAACGATTGTTCAACAAAACCTAAAAATTTTGCAAAATACGCATTCTCACTTTACTTTTTTGGTTACGATGAGAAAGAATCTCGCAATCAACAGAACAATTTATTACAAGTATTTATCTTCATTAGCGGAGTAAGAAACCTCCGTTACGCTTATTTGTCAAAACGAATTCTTTCTTTACTTTTTTGATTAGCACTAAAACGAAGGTATCTCGCGTTCAACAAAACAATTTATCTTCATTATGAAAGGCAGAATTCCGCCAAATATTATTTGCCAAATATTTTTGGCGACAGGCTCACTGATTGAGCCACTCGGCCAAACCGGTTCAAAATAGTGAACAACTCGCACTTATGGCGAGGTGCACCGCTTTATAAATTGTGGTAATAAATCGAATTCTTCCAACTGTTTCACTCATAAAAATAAAAATGTTCTTCACTCCGAATGCGCCCGCTGTTCTTGTTGCTCTTGTGCTCGGCGTACTAGTCCGAGTTCGGGATGTGGAATCGACATGTCAACCTGGAGCGACAAAAATCGGTGGTATGTCGCGATTTAAAACTATATAAACACACGTGGACACCCCAACCTCAAACCCACCGAATTGTGGGGGGAGGCGGTGTAGGGTTGGAGGGGGTAGCGCATCGAGCAACAAAAATGGCGAGGGTCGCGCAAACGAGGCGAAAATTTTGCAGTAAAAATGCAATAAAAACCGAAATTTTCATCCTAGCATGTAATGTGGAGGAAATGGGCTCGCAATGAAAAAATTGTGAGGGTTGCCAAAATTTTTTGAAATTTTGGGCGGGGGCTGCCCTCCTGTGTATATGATTGGCCTTTTTCCATTTTAGACAAAAAGTACATTTACGGCTGTTACGATGATAACAGTGGAAATGGTCCTCGTTGCATGTCGGGCTGTGGCCCATGTTCTTGGTGCTACACAACAAAGGGTTCCTCGCAGGACTTTGGATATGTTGCGTGCACAACGTACGCGGATTGTGACCCGAACTGGCATTGTGCGGGCTCGTGCACAGAGACGGGCGGCTGCGAGCCCAGCTGGTGGTGTGACCAAATCAATTGATGGAAAGGCAACAATGTCAAAAGCATTAAGCACTCGTTGAAATTCAATCGTGTTTCTTTCATGATTAATGTTTTTTTATTCGAATCCATTAAAATTAAAACCTATAGCATATAAAAATAAAATTATTTGAATAATTATTGAAGCGATTGTATTTTCGCGTAATTGCATTCATTTTTGAAATCAATCTTATCCACTGCCCACTGGTTAGTGTATGACTCTGCATCTCTCTCTATCTCTATTCCGCTGGGATGTGTATTATTTTTAAATGCGACACAATCAATAACGCAATAAACCAATCGTTGTAATTAATATTCAAGTATCGTTTCCCATTTTTATTTTTATATTCTGCAGACCCCTATTTTAGCTTATCTCTCCAAAACTATTTACTAATTGTAATGTAAAATAGAGCCCGGACCTGGGTCTGTACCCAATCTGGGTTTTCTGGGCCCAGACCCAGGCATTTTTGCCGATTCCGGTTTTCTGGGTTTAGCCCAGAATCCAGGTCCAGGTCAGAATTTCAAGCCAAGAATCCAGGTTTTCAGTTTTTCAACCCATTTTCTTAAGGAATTTTGACCAATTTTCCTCAAAAATTTCTCCGGTCATTAATTTTTACCCCAAAATTATGCTTATTAAACAGTCGCACTTATTTTTTAGTCTTTATAATTATAGCATTAAATGATTTTATATAAAATAAAAAGTTTTAAAGCCAAAAATGATTATTTTTCGCAAAAAAAAAATCGCATTTTTTCAACATTATGGGAAAATAAAAACCTAGGTCTGGGTCCAGGGTCTCGCCGAACTTGGATTTCTGGGTTTTTAGCCCAGAATCCAGGTCCAGGTCAGAATTTCAAGCCCATAACCCAGACCCAGAATCCAAGTCCAGGTTTTCTCACCTGTCCGGACTCTAATGTAAAATACCCTGGTCGCTTCAGATTCAGATGGCGGATGAAGTAGTGCTCTTTCATTTTTGCCGGATGCTGCAGCTTTGCGTCTGTTTTCCGCGTATATTCGTTCAATAAGTGCTTCTGCTGGAGTTTGCTCATTCAGGTCGTCTTCGCTGTCCCCATTGTCTTCCTTATACTCTTCTGTCAGCATAAACGGTTCTTGTCTCAGCACCGTCTCACATTTTCTTGCCTTCTTCAGCGCATTTTTCTGTAAATTGGCTGTCTGGATTCTCTCTTGCTCAATCCTATCCAATTGTTCGTTGAGAATGCGCTTTTGCTTCTCATCTTCTTCTTCACGGGGATCCAGAATGGCATAACCAACTGGGGTGGCGGAATCACCAGCATGGCTTAAATGAAGCCTTTTCTGATTGTCTGAAAGAAGGATGGATGACCGCGCATCTAAATTAAAGCAATTAGGTAAATGGTTATTGGATGAGTTATGATAAAAATGAGAATGAGATGATGAGAGTGAGAAGATGTGAAATCGAACTTTTTTAAACCATTTAACAAAAATTAAAAAAAATTACCGTTGTGACTTGCTAATGAAGCTCCAGAATCATGCATAAGCGATGGTCTTCTGCGTGATAATTCCTTGACGGCTTTATTCTGCTAAAATATTTATACATTTCATGAAAAAGCAATAAAACAGACAATTTTTTTCGCTTTGTTCACCTTACTCGCGATGGGGATCGTCCTCGGCCTTGCCCGAGGAATTTACCAATAATCATGTTCGTATCAAATCAAAATTGTTGGAAATTAAAATAGATTTGACTAGAAGTTATAATCTTAAAAACATAACTAAAATCAAAACTCAAAATATTTGATTTGCTTATTAGAAGGGAGGCCTCGTCTCATCTCAAAAATTTATGATACAAAATAGAAAATTATAAAAACGAAACATCTGAATGCAAATTTATTTAACAAAACATTTTTCGGAACATTTTAGAGTTGAAAAATGTAGAAAAAGCCGGATAAGGTCCTGAAAATTACGGAAATAAATTACCGATTTAAGATTCCTCAGTCATTTATGGAAAATTATGCGCAATTGAAAGCAAGCGGATTTCCTATACATATATACTTTATAGTAGACATATGAATTCAACCTATGAATTTTCTTTCTAATAGCACTTTTACTGTCAAATTATATTGACGAGATCATGCAGACTGAACAGAAATGGGCGTAAAAATTCTAAGCGAAAATCATAAAGTGTAATACTGTTTTGCCAGTGTTATACTGTATTGCTCTGCAATTACCGTACAGGGACGTATTTAGGGGGGGAAGCACACGGTATGTACCTCTTCCCTTATTGAAAATTAAAATTTAAAAAAATAATTTAATTTTATTTAAAATTTTTCGGCGGTGGGGATAAACATTTAAAAATTTCGAAAATGTTCGTTGAAAATCGACAAAAAAATCGATCTATTTCCTTAGCATAAGCACTCAAAAATCGGCAAAAATTTCTCCTGCAGTCACATCTTAATTTTCGCTCAATAGTTTTCATCCATTTTGCTCAAAAATAACATGACATCAGTGTCAAAAGTGTGCTTGATAAATTACTTGTTGATTTCCGCATCCTGTAGCTGTAGAAGCAAAATGGACTTTGAGAAGCTCCTTCAGAAATTCATTGCAATGTATCGGTTCTTGGTTTTGATTGCTTGTTCCAGGAACGCTTTGTAAAGGTTGGGGGAAAAAACCCGCTTGTTGCAATGCAAACAATGCTTGTTCATCCAAAGTGGAGGTGGTAAAACCGGCATTTCCACGTTGCATTTTTCTAATTCATTAAGCTGATGAAGTTAAGATTGAGATGTCTAGTTAAAGAGCAAATAACAGAAAAGCTGGAAGAAGCCTGAAAAAGAAAATTAGTCGAATGAGTATGAGTGAGTCCTGCATAAATTATAAATATATTAAATAAAATATTAATTTTAAATATTATAAATATCCATGAATCCATAACGATAGATAACGTCAATGCACAAAATTTTTATTTTTTATTTTTTTTTTACGGCCATCCACTCCTTTTCGGGCGGCATTTCCGTTGCACTGGCAAGTCAGCGGAGAATGTGTTAGTTAATGTGTTAGAGAATGTGTCAGAGGTGGGGGGTTATGCAGCGCCCAGGGATCGAACCCGGGGCTTCCTGCCTTTGTGGGGCAAGCGTTCTACCATTGGACTACGCTGCCCCCCTACGCTGTTAAATGCCCCCCATTTAACAAATATTTTTAGAAATATGCAATCCACCTTAAAAATTATAAGACCCTTTTTCGTTGCGGGATACTAGACGTCGACGTCCAAGTTGCGGGATATCTATTTACGCTCCCTTCCTATCTTGTCTGCTTATTCACCATCACTCCACTTCCCATCCAGTCCACCAGTCATTAGGGATGGACGCAATCGGTTTCCAGCTGCCCGCAGCCCGCAATCCGCATTTGCGGACCGTTTTAAAAAATCCGCAATACACAATCCACAATTGCGGAGTGCGGACCCAAAAAACTCCGCATTTTAACGGGCAGCACTCGTTCTTTGTTCATTTTTTTCTATTTATATTGATCCTTATCTCATTTTAGGCATAATTTTGCGCTCAGAGCCACAAGTTGCACCTCAAAAATCATTCCAATTCTTTTTTCTATGTCTTCATCTTCAAAAATTATGCAAGCGCCAATGACAAAACAACCGCATTTATGAATAAAAAATAAAAAATGGAACGTTTTTAAACATGCCGCATTTTTGCCGCATTTTAGGCTTTTTTGCCGCATTTTTTCCGCGTTTGGTAGCCAATTCCGCATTTTCATAGTTTGGAGATAGACACCCTGTTCTAAACCGGTTTTTGAACCGCTTGCAAAATCGATGTAGGATTCGTGTTCTCGACCCCTAAACCCCCCCCCGGATACTTAAAATCAGCTTTGTCGGATGCTTGAAAGTGTCCATTCTCGACCCACTATCGATTCTAAACCGGTTTTTTGAACCGTTTGCCAAACCGATGCCAGATTTGTGTTTCACGACCCCGAAAATGCCCGGGTACCAAAAAACAGCTTTCTCGGATGCTTGAAATCCATTCTCGACCCATTATCGATTCTAAACCGGTTTTTTGAACTTTTGCAAACCAATGCCGGATTTGTGTTTCACGACCCCGAAAACGCCGGGTACCAAAAATCCAGCTTTCTTGGATTCTTGAAAGTGTCCGTTCTCGACCCACTCTCGAGTCTAAACCGTTTTTTGAACCGCTTGCCATACGATACCGGATTCGTGCTTCTAGGACCTGAAAACGCCTATCTACCAAAAATCAGCTTTCCCGGTTGCTAAAAAGTGCCCACTCTCGACCCACTCTCGATTTTAAACCGGTTTCTGAACCGTTTGCCAAACCGATGCCGGATTCGTGCTTCTCGACCCCGAAAACCCCCGAGTACCGAAAATCAGCGCTCCCGGATGTTTCTGCATGGGCAAATGAGATGATTGTGACGAACGGACAGTACTCGCTTAATATAGTTTGGGATAACAACCATTGAGATTTTCCAAAACAATTTTTTGACTATTTATTGAAACGAATACCGAGTTTTAGTGGCAGAGTGGCAGACAGTGTATATGACTGTCCGCCGCTTAAAAGGAGGAAAAGGGGCAAGCCATGCCCACCTTGCGCAAAGGCCACGAAAAGGCGACGCCAAGAAAAGGAAGCAAGGACAAGCCACGCCCACTCCCTTCAGCGCGCATATAAGGCTGCCCTTTTCTGTTGTTTTCTTCCTTCACCGGTGCCAGTCTTCACAGCGCACAAGCACGCAAAAGGGACATTCGCTTCAATAAACAGTCGCGCTATTACAACCGTCTGGTTCGGAAAATCTCAAAGGCTTTTGTTTTATACGTATATATATATATATATATATATATATACACAAATTTACAAATCATATATAATATATATACGGTGCTAGGTCATTAAAAAAATTCGCCATTATGGGCGTTAAAAAAATTTTCGCCGTTATAAAAAAAAAAGTCCTTAAAATCGCCTAATTTTTTGCACCCGGGGGTTTTCGAGGGTGCTGATCACGAATCTTACTTTGGTTTTTCGAATTTCCGGTATTAGGGGCTAGTTTTCAGGACTAGGGTTCGGGTTTTGCGATTTTTAAAATCAACGTATTTTTGCTCTGATTTATTGAACCCGGGGGTTTTCGAGGGCGCAGATCACGAATCTGACACTGGTTTTGAATTTCCATACCAGGGGTTGGTTTTCGGAGCTAGGGTGCGGGTTTTTCTATTTCTTAAAAACAACTTTTACCTGATTTTCGGTACCCGGGGGTTCGGGGTTTTCGTGGGTGGTGATCACGAATATGACTATGACGTTTATTTACGACCGGGGAGCCCTCCTCGTTTCTCCGGGCTTGGGACCATTTGGAAATCTGCTTAGATAATGCCTTGTTGTTGAGGCAAACTTCCAAATTGTGAAAGCCATGGCGCACCTTGTCCTAAAATTTTTAACTAAACAAACTCCATATTCTTTATCTCGTATTCATTCAGAGCTGCTTTATATTTGCATCAGCTTCTTCATAGATTCTTTTTCTTCTTGGCATTATTTTTCATTTCATCAATTTGACGATCCGGTCATCATTTTCATCCATAACTATTTGAAAAAAATCAGCAGTGTTCAGAAGTTCGAGACAGCAGCAGAATCTCTGTATTTGATTTTTATGTATTTTAGCGAAATTTACACCTTTTAAGCATGCTGTGGTAGGTCTTGGCAGGATTAGTGCTCCGATTTCATGCGAGGTGGTTAAAATTTCACAAATTTGCATTTTTACTGCCCATCATAGAAAACAGTAATGATTGAAAATTATTTGGTGTGGCCGGGGAGGCGAGGTAGGCGGAGACTGCTCGTTGGACTAGCTCTCCGACCAGTCCTCTGGCCACCGGGACCAGCACCAACTCATCCGTCTCTCCGATCCCCGGACGGGAGCTGGGCCCATGCTCCTCCCGCCGGTTCTCGGAAGACGATGAGTCGACCATGAACGCTCACTCAAACGCATCAGCACCGTGCGCAGTGGATCTCTCCTCATCAGCGTGCCTTGGGGCGCCATACCCAGATGGTGGTGTCTCGAACCGTCGGCTTGGCCGAGACTCGTCCCACGGAAGAGGAAGAGAGGGTGGCAGATGTTCGCGCCCCCGCTTTGGCGCCTCTCCACGAGTACAAGGCAATCCGATCGGTTGGACCCTCGCCCCCCCCCCAATATTAGATGGGGTTGCACAAACACGACAAAAAGTCAGAAAAAATGCAATAAAAAGCAATTTGTCCCAGCATGGTGGTGGGGGTTGGTGGTCACGCACAGAGTGTGAGGTCGTGCAGCGAAAAAAAAAATCATAAATTCATAAGGTCGCGGCACATTTTTAAAATTTGGGAGGCTGTATACATGGTTTGACGTTTGGCTCATATTGATTATTGTTTACATATATTAGCGATAATATTTGTATCTCATGCATGCATGTTGACTACGCGTTGGAGCATATTCTACCGGAAAACAACCTTCACCTTCAGATGTCTCGCTTTTCGTTTTAATTCATATATTTTCCAACCATTTTGTGGTGCCGTTATGGACAAGAATCAATGGACAGTGCCATCTCTGAAGATTGGTAAGTAATTTAAAAAAGACGCAGGGTTATATTCTATTTATAACCTTCCTTTATGCTTTATGTATTTCCTTTTGGTGATTTAAATATTCAATGGCTAGGCCTGATTTTTTGAAAATTTTCGAAATTTCGCAAATTTTTAAATCTTGGAGAAAAATTCAGTAATCATTGCCATGTAATTTAATGCGCTAAGCACGAATCTGAGTTCGGATTTACAATATTAAACCATTTCCTTTGAAAATTGACGGATAAGAAATGTGCTGATATCAGCTTCAAATATATAAAAAATATTGAGTCAATGCACAAATATTGAATCACTTTTATATTTTTTTTAAATTTCAAATAACAATCATAAAACAACCTCAGTCAAAGGGATATTCCCCACGATTCATCACTACCATCCGCCATCTCTGCGGCAGCTTGCGGATTCCACGCTTGAAGAAGAAGTCTGTACCGATTTTGAAAGCAAAGAACTGGCCGACCGCATTTTCGAGTTGCTTGTCATTCTCGAACTGCTTGCCATGGAGGAAGTTCTTCAGCGCCCGAACACATGGTAGTCGGAAGGAGCAATGTCTGGGGATTAAGGCGGCTGCGGTAGCACTAAACCGGCTTAAGTTTAACTAAACGATTTAGTATCAAAATGATCGGGAGATTCTGGGCTTTCATTTATGCACAAATTTGTTACAAATAATAATCAAAAATCAAAAATTTTTCGACTTGAACCGAATTTTGAACCAAAATTTTCGAAAAAATTGAGGAAATTTTTTTTCAAAAAATTGATAATTTTAAGAATTTTTTCATCTCTATTTGAAACCGCGCTTTTGCATATACTCTTTATAAAGGTAAAAAATGACCTAAAATTTCAGTTTTGCCTGGGGAAAATTTTTTTTCCATTATGTACCATAATGAATTATATACCAAATTAAAGCGCAGATTATTGCGCGCCGATGGTACCAGTTTTGTTAAAAAAATTCCTATTTTAAACCACATGATCCCATGTGAACATAAATTTTTGCCATTTTTGACCAAACTCAGAAACCTATGTATTAAACCGGTTCAAGTCAATTTAAACCAAAACAAATTATATACCAAAATGCTCGCCAGAGAATGCGCTTCAAAACAGTTGTTGATACCTAAGCGCTGCAATATCAAAAAAAAAAGAAAAGAAAAACCCGCTAAAAATGCCAAAAAAAATTTAAAGTCTACATTTGCGCGTCAGTGCTAGCAAAAAATAAAATCACGCCGGAATTAAATCTGAATGATTAGAAACTTGCACAACACTTTATAGTATATATCTTTGCATTTTACTTTATACTATTGGACAACACTTTATAGTATTTATCTTTGCATTTTATCGAAGCCGGCTCCGGGAGCCCGGAGCCGAAAATCACCAACGTGCTGCAACACTGGTCTTCGGTTCGATCTTGCCGCTGCCGCAGAATCTGTACATCCACTCATTAGGCATTCCCTAAATAAGGTGCGCTTGCCAAATGTGGTTCCAGCGATGCGGCGCTTATATTGCAGACTCTCTAACCACATTCACTAACACAAAACCTCCCCATATCAGTGGCCGTGTTGGTCTTATGGGGTTATAGCGGAATTCCGCCCGCAAGGGAAAGGATAGCACTCCCCCCCCCCATGAACATGGAAAAGATTTTTGAGGGCATAAGGGAAAAATTCGAAAAATTTTGCCTTTTTCACTAAAAACCTGTAAAAGTTGAAAAAATTGAACAAAAAGTGCTATTTCGCTGTTTTTCCAGGCCATGGCCTATGGTAGGCGAAATCAATAGAAATTTTGCTGTTTCGGAAAAATTGAAAAATTCACAAAAATACTACATCGCATTCTGAACAATTTTTGTATTTACGGCTGGTCGATTTGACGCTTTCTTCACAGAATTTTGGCCCCATCAAATTTGGCCAAAAACCGGAATTTTCGAAGAAAATACATAAAAATTTTGAAAAAATATTTCAATATACCTTCATTATACCAAAAATGTAGCCCATAAAATTTCCTACAAAATGACAACAAGATCATATTTTTATGACTCTTTTAAGGAGTTATGATTTTTGACAATAAGTGCCAAAATATGGTCAAATTTGGCCATTAAAAAAAATTTGGCTCCGCGTGAGCAGCTAGGAATTTACCATGATTTTTTTCTCATTTTTTTCTATTTTTATGCAAAATTTCATCAAAAACGGCCGCGGTCTCATCGGGGGGTTCCATTGTTAGTCCTAGGCTTGGCTTTTGCCACATGCTGACGCGTACTAGTAGACTAGGCTTAGGCTAGACTTATTAGGCTTTTGTACAGGACATAGTATGTTCTGTCCATATGCGTGGTACAGGATTGGTCTTGTACCACGCATATGGACAGGACATACGTATATCCTTTCCTTTTTTAGGCATTTTCTATCTGTAGGCATTTTTGGATTAGGCGTTTATTCTATGTCCCATCCTTCCCCTTCCTTTTACACAAATCGGCCGGCCAATTCATTAGCCAATTTTACAAATTGCCGGTAACACATATAAGAGCGAAAGGCGAAAGTTCGAATAGATAGCGGAAAAACAAATACACCAATATTAGCCCCATAAAGAAAAAACAATGATAAAAATAAGACAAATAAGCTTAAAAATTTATTTTTAGTGCTTGCTATTTCTGTTTTAAAAGAAATTTTATCTTTTGAACGTTATCTTTTTATTCGTAAATTATCGAATCGAAAAAATCTTATTTTTATTGACACTAGGTAATGAAAAATTGCGAAATACTGTTGAATTGAGTGTGCCAGCAATGCCGCAGCCACTGCTAAAGATCATATGGGATGGCGGTGAAAAGGTATTTAATTATTATTTTTACCATTTGTCCACGTCAACTGCACTCTGGCAGGCTCGCTGCATTTAGGTAATTTGAATATTCAATCTCTGCCTATTTGTTTTGATGCAATGCATCTTCAATCCACTTCATTTGAATACAAATTCAGCCAGGCGCGTAACGAGCCCATGGATTTCGGGGGGGGGGATGTACAAAAATTTTCTGGGCGCGGCGACTTTTTTGCTCGTCGACTTTCTTTTTGGCTCAACTTTTCATGGAAAATTTCATCATTTTTTCCCAAAAATCGACTATTGAAATTTTTGACGGGCGGGAAGCATTTTTAGCTTTTTTTGGTCTAAAAATTTACGATTTCCACGGGAAATTTCAGCATTTTCTAACCTTTTGAGTGGCCGGCGGTGCCGTATGCGCCGCCAAAATTTTTTTTTGGTATTTTAGACCATTTTACTAAGGAAATT
>JAEHOM010000431.1:0-12059 GCA_016433075.1 Hoplolaimus columbus | reverse complement strand
AGGCGGAAGGACGATGACGAGGCTCTGACTGGCTTTGTGGCGGATGGTAACGGTAATGGTAAAAGCAATGAAAATTTTTTCGGTAAGTACTACCAATTGGTAATACTGTATTACCGAAAAATGGTCGGCAGTGCTGGGAAAAGAACCGGTGCCGGCACGCACCGGTACCGGCACCGGTGCGGGGTACCGCACCGGTGCAGGTGCCGGTGCCGAAATTGGAAGTGGCCGGTGCCGAAGATTTTGGCACCGGCACCGAGCACCGGTGCCGGAGACAATATCTCTGTCTCTCACTTTCTCTTTGGTGCTAAGTCATTGAAAAAAACCGCCATTATAGGTCATTGAAAAAAACCGCCCTTATAAAAAAGTCCTTAAAATCGCCTTATTTTTTTGGTACCCGGTGGTTTTCGAGGGTGCTGATCACGAATATGGCATTGGTTTTTCGGATTACCGGTATCAGGGGCTAGTTTTCAGGGTTAGGGTTTTTCGATTTCGAAAAACCTACGTATTTTGGCCTATTTTTGGTACCCGGGGTGTTTTCGAGACTGCTGATCACGAAAATGACATTGGTTTTTCGAATTTCCGGTATCTAGGTTTGGTTTTCAGGGCTAGGGTACAGGTTTTCGATTTACAAAAACCAAAGTATTTTGACCTAATTTTCGGTACTCTGGGGCTTTCGAGGGCGCTGATCACAAATATGACGTTAGTATTCCGGAATTCCGGTATCAGGTTTGGTTTTCAGGGTTAGGGTTCGGGATTTTCGATTTTCAACAACAACCTATTTTGATCTTGCACCACTTCAGCGCAGAATTGAAAATATCGTTCTTGCATAGGCTCAGCCTCACGCCGCCCAGCTTAGCTAAAATTACTACAGTGTTTTAATAGTTATTAGGCATACCAATAGTCAACTCTTATAAAGCATGTAGGGGAAAATTGACACCTCAAATGAGTACGCTCCGGCTCCGGAGCTGGAGCCGGAGCTGAGATTCGAAAAAGTCGGAGCCCGGAGCCGGAGCGAGGGAATGTGAATGGATTTTGCATTTTGGAAACCTATCGCTTTTATGATTAAAAAAAAATTGCGAATTTCATGGGAAATTTACCATATTTGTTTAATGGGACGGGAAGCTACTGAGCTGCCAAATTGTCGAGCGTAGACAACCATTAACGAAGTAGATTTTGCAGCGAATGTGAAGCCCTAAGTGAAGCCCTGCGCTTAAAAGGAGGAAAAGGGGCAAGCCACGCCCACCTCACGCAAACGCCACGAAAAGGCGACGCCACGAAAAGGAAGCAGAAGAAAGCCACGCCCACTCCTTTCAGCGCGCATTTAAGGCGGCCCTTTTCCATTGTTTTTACCGGCATTATATTTCCTTTCGTTTCGAAGTTTACTTCGGGGGAAAAATCACGTTGTCTACGCTCGACAATTTGGCACCTCAGTAGCTCAGTACACATTTGTTTTCACACGACGCGGTTCATCATATGAACTAAATGCACACGACGAAATCCGTCGTGTACATTTAGTGTTTACACGACGAATCGCGTCGTTTACATAGTGTATTCACATGACGCACGTAGGCATTTCCTTACTGTAGGCTTTTTTGGATTAGAAATTTTTTGGTAATCCCGCGAACCTCACTTTCTCCTGCAACACTTCAACAGCTCATTTTTTGCACCAGAATTTGAAGCTTGTTAATTATGACTATTTATCGTTGCGCAATTTTTCAATTTTGATTCGATGACCCAATTATTTGATGGCTCAGAAAATTTCTTCAAAAATTTTCGGTTTTCGTATTTTCGGGTTTTTTTTCGTTTTCGCTTTCGAAAAAAATTTTCGTTTTCGGTTTCGCTTTCTGTTTTTTCTTTCGGCTCATTCCTGAAATAAACTCATTTATTTATTCATCGTTACAGATAACGAAGAAAATGAGTATGGCATATGGCTGTTCTGTAAGTAAGCTCTATAGCATTATTTTGGGGAAAAGTTAATTAGATGTAAAGAGGCATATTGAAAGAGCATGTATAGTTGGTGGCCATATATCGATTCGTGCCCGGCCGATTCGTGCCACGTCAATTCGTGCCATTTCATGTACTTAGAGAAAAAAAGAAAAAACGATAAAATAGTACATGAAATGGCACGAATCGACGTGGCATGAATCGTCGTTCCCGTAGTTGGTTGATATTTTTAAGAAATTTCAAGGAACCATTGTTTTAATGGAATTTAATAAAAATAAGAAAAGCCCGACGTTTAATACCAAATTGGTGCCAGATATTCAACCAATCCGCATCCCTAAAAAATTTAATCCGCCTCTGGCACGGCGAAAAAAAGCAAAAAAAAAGGAGAAATCTTGATTAAAACTCCCAATATTTTTGGTTAAAACTCCCAATATCTTGGTATGAAAGGTCTCAGGCGGCGTCGAAGGCGCCGTCGGAGTAGGGCAGAACATAACGATAAAAAATCTCGTTTTTATAGTAAAAAATATCCTTTTTTCTATACTCTATCGTTTTGTTCCACCCTACGCCGGAGAAATTTTTGAAATCTGATCAAATTCTTTAAGAAAATGGCTTATTTTTATGAGTCCAGAAAATCTAGGTCGGAAACCCTGGACCTGGATACTGGACCTGGATCCGACACTGACCTGGATACTGGACTACCTAGACTAAAAATCCAGAAATCTAGTAAATCCATTTTCGGCCAAAAAGCCTGGACCCGTATCCAGGAAATCCAGTGCTAAATCCATGTCCAGGTCCCATCTCTAGCTATCAATTTCCCTCAATTTTCATATATGTTTATACTGTATGTAATTTTTGATTTTCTTTGGTTGCGCCTAAAATGATAGCATTCGTGCTCACTCAGCTCGTCAAAGGAATCAAATAGTATTATATGAATTTTGATGATTTGACGGGTGTCCGTCTTCTATACAAAATAGCCTTTTCTTCTTTACACACAAAAATTCCATGCACAGCCCTGTGGTACAAGCCAAAGATTAAAAGCTTCTGTGTTTCTCCTTATTTTAGGATAATTATTTGCGATCTGTAAAATAATCTCTCGTCATCGTACAGCGAAACATGTCCGACTCTCGTGGTTACGATGCATCAGGCAATCTGAAGGGTGCTGCAAAGGCGGCTCATGAGGCGAAGATGGAGCGCGAGGTGAGTTTAAGTGAATAATAAACAATTTCTGACTGTCATCCTCGTTTCCCGAATATGCAATTGATTGAACTCATTTCACAGGGCAAAGTCGAGTCTGGCGAAGATCATCAGCGTGGTCGTCAGCAATCGCCGGACCGTGGTTCGCCGGGTCGTGGCTTCGATCGCGAGGGCAACTTGAAAGGCGCTGCCAAGCAGCAGCACGAGGCAAAGATGGCCCGAGAGGTGGGTATAATTGAGCCAAGTGTTCCACCAGCGGGAGAGGGACTGGGGACACCGATGATCCACTTTTATGGGGATTACCAGATTATTTTTTTACATTTCCCATCGAGAGATCAAAAATTAATAAAAAAAATCTTTGTTTGGTTCATTTCTAAATCGCGACACCGAAAATAAAATTGGATTCATTCCAGTTTATAAAGTTGAGAAAGTACTCCAATAAAAGCCCTTTTAATCTAAACTTAAATAAAGACAGCATTTTCATAATTGATTGAATTTTTCCTTTTAGCAGCAGAGCAACATCGAGTGAAGGAAGGGCCCTTAAGGATGCAAAACTCCCAAGGAGCGAAGTTATACTTATAGATAAGAAGGATAAAATGATCAAAAAAGTTCCGTGGATTTTTCCCACAATTTTGTGCATTGCACATCATATTATATTGAATTTGAATAAATACTTTTCCTAAATATTGCTATTTCCTTTCGATGTCTCGCAATATATGACTCATAATACTATTGATGAAGCTCAGGCCCGTGGGAAAACGGAGAATGAGGCGCAGCAGATTTTGCTTCGAATCTTAACAAAAGTGGTCCAAATTACCGAAATTTTTCCCGGCATCGCCGGCCACCAAAGTTCATTTTTTGGATAAAATTAATTTTTGACTATTTTGATTGATAGGTATTAGCTATTTTTTGGCTTGAAAATAGCAAAAATTGCAATTTTTTGGCCTATAGGGGGCGAAAAAGGTCGACGCGCAAAAAAAAGTCGCAGCACAGAAAGCGCAACGAAAACCTTAATTTCTTCCCACGAAAGATTTATGGATACAGGTTGGTAGGACTGTAACTATAATTGATGAAGCTCAGGCCCCCGGGGCCCGTGGGGGGCTGCATCTGTAGGCAGTAGCTTCTGGACTGTTAGGATGAATTTTTTTAATTTTTCAAGGCTTCTTGGTTTTCCTTAATATTTTTAACTTTTCGTACATACCGAGATTTGCAAAGCTGAGAATTGTCGCTTCATACTTTATAAATGCTTAATATGGTTAAAGAGCAATTTTGATAGAAAGTGAAAATTTTCTTCTCCGAATTATAATAGAATCAAATTTTCATGAACAGAAAAACGCTGGTTGGAACAACTTGGGAATTATCACTATCAAAATAATTGGCGCATATGAATAAAGGAATCATACACTGTCAGATTACCTATTTTGATGAGGCGTAGCAGAATTTGCTTCGAATCGGTTTACACTCATTTTCGCTCATTCATCAGTCCGCTCTCCGCTATATATTCCTCATCAAAAAAAAAAACTAACTACACACATAAAATAGAGGGGGGATAGGTCAACTAACGGTAGTACGTGAGATATGGCAGAATGGGAGACCTCCCCACTCGAGGTGGAGGGTCGGCACTTAATGCTTACGATACGTCCTTAATCTAATATCTTTAAATAACCCTTAAAAAACGGTAAATATTGACAAAATTGCTCAAGCACAAATTCATATATCATCTTAAGGTTGCTGAAAGTGAAAAAGGGACGTCTTTAGGAATTCCCGCATGGGGATTTGGGTACACATGCCGACTGTTGGGTGATGAGTGACCCTTATCAAGAAAATTTTTTGGCCTTACGAAGGTGCTTCCGAAATTTTGTGAAATCTGTTATTTTCTGAACCGAGGTATTTTTAGCTAAAAAGGGCACTTTTTTGCCTTTTTGCCTCGAAAATTGGATTTTTTGAGGTTTTGAGTTGCCCGATGGTGCCGGCTGTCGGCGCCACTGGGGTTGACGAAATTTAGTCAAAATGCTCAAGGAAATGCGCCATTTTTGGCGAAAAATGCAAATTTTCCATTTTTTTCGCCGATGATTATGAAAAAGTTCGCCATTTTTGGGCCTATTATCATCATCACTATCAAAATACATTGGCATAATGGAGGAATCTTTTGAAATTACATGAAAGAGTAGTAATAAACAAAAATAATAATTATATTGATGGATAGCCCATTTGAATTTATTATTGCTCAAAAAAAAGTGAAAGCTCGGCTGGATATGCAAAAGTGAGTTCTGAGACAGAAAATGAAGATCAGAAATTGGTCATGGTGCTGATGAAACGACTGTAGTTGCCAAACGGCGCATCGCCTCAATTTCGGCCTCGTCTAGATCAACTGAGTAGAGCACTGCACTATTCTTGCCACCTTCATGTTGATCGACAGACTTCAGCAGATCAGAAGACACTTCTCGGATGATGTTGTCCCCTCTGCTGTTACTGTTGCTGCCACTCTGTTGTTGTCCATGTTGATGGTTGTTGATGCTATTGGTACTATTGTTGTGTTGCTGGTCCAGTTCGATTCCGCTGTCATAAATGCTGACCGATGCATGATGCCGCATCTGATGAAAATGTCAAAAATTTGGGAGACAAAATTTTTAGGATTTGCAAGGGTCTAAAAGATTATTTTGGGTTTGCAATGATCACCCAAGGACTATCGAATGCACCCACCTGTTTTTGACCATTCTTCTGAAACATTTTTGGACATGACTTTTGTAGGTGCTGCTGTCGTTGGGCTTCTCTTCTTGCCGCAAGTTCCAAAAATGTTCGATTCTGACGATGGCAACTGATGAGCACACTTGCGACGGTACTCCTGTCTGGCTCTCTTGGTGTTGCATACAAATCTACAAATTACAAATTAGGATAGCACTTTGACCGCATTCACTTTACTTAGCAGTTTGACATTTTTATGTTATTAACATTGTCAATTTAAATTAATCTTGGAATTTATTCGGATAATCGTAAAGGAAATTTGCTTTTCACCTTTGGAGGATTGGATCCCATGGTAACACATTTTGGATTTTATGACCAAATAATGCGCGTAATGCATAGAATGGAATGTCGTCAGAGAACATATCTCAATCCGAAAATTTTTCGCTTTTTATTGCCTTTTTACTGATAAATTTGTCGAAAATTTCAATTTTTTAGAGGCCTAGAATTATGTAGTCCCTATAAGGGGTAAAATTCTATTCTTAAAGAGTATAAAAGAAAAACAAAAAAAATTCTGAAATAATCATATTTTTCATTAAATTGGTCAGTTTTCTTAAGAATTCGTTAAAATTTTCCTGGCGCCGCCCGAAGCTTGCCGGACTCCTTTCATTAAAAAAAATTGAGTTTTTAAACCAGAAACGATTTTTCGTGAAAATTTCAGTTCTTTAAGCAAAAATTTTAGGTCTCCCAGCAGGTATCCATCGCAGACAAACTTGAAGGTGGGGGGGAATTCTCCCACCCCCTTTTCCCCTGGTTACGAGCCTGTGTCTCTGCGTTTCACTATTTCATTTTTTGTCTCAATGCCTAATGTTCTTTAGCAAGCCTTAAAACAAAAAATTCTAACAACGCGATTTTGTCACGCCGTCCACTCAAATGGTGTGCAACACGCGCAGTAATTGCTAATTGCCTTTAAATAGGTAATTTATTTCTTATTACCCCATCTGACAATTCAATTGCCCAATATGCAGGAGTTAGGCCCACCAATATATTGTAACATAGCATTGTTATTAGCCTAAAACATAGATGTCGCCTATTTTCTTTTTAATGCATACCGTCAAGCTTAAGTTCCAGGAGCGGGCGTTCCAATTTATTAGTATGCGTGGATGATGGCACATGGCGGTCGGTTCTGATTGTCTCATCGAAAGGTGGCAACAGGCGCAGCCACTGGGGTCTGTGCCATCGCTGTTTGTTGTCCTTCCTCCGATGTTGTTGCTGCTGCTGCTGCTGCCTTCCGGCGGCTCGTTGCTTTTCCGTCCCGCATTGCGGCACTGCTCTCTTTGATGTTGTCGTTGTTGTGTTTGTCGACAACGGGGGCTGGTGGTTGGTTCCGCGCGACTGTCTCGGCAGACTGTTATTGCGCGAGAACACTTCAATCTCAGTCCAAAGCCTTTTCGCCTTCTTTGTCGCCCCTTCTTCGTTGTCTTCGTCTCCATCGCTATCATCTCCGCTGCTTCGCAATCCGCTAAAGTCCATCCTCTCCACTTGTGGCGGAATGTCACCATTTTGGAGTTTGGAACCTTTTAGAATGTTGTCGTCTTGTTCCCATTCTTCGTCAACATCTTTTGTTTCTGGGCTTGAGAATGGAGGCCGTGATGAGTAGTAGCCATCCGAACAAATGGGCGATTGTACTGGGTTTGGAATAATTTCAGGAACCTCTTCCGGAACGCTCGACCCGGACTCTGGCTTTTGTTCTCTCAAGCCTTCTTGATCGTCTATTTTCCGTTCACGTTCTTCACTCTTCCTCTTATTGTCCGACCCTCCGAAAGACCAATCCTTCGTCTTCTCGTTCATACTCTCATGATCATCGTCTGATGGGCCCTTAAAAGCATTTCGAAGCTGGAAATTATCGCGGATCCAGTCCAAACGACGCCCAATTTCATCCATTTCGTACATCAGTTGCTCATCGGTGGTCAGTTCGTCAACCTGAAAGTTTTGATTTCAGATTGTCCCACCAACCTGTCCCATCCCCACTTGTCGCTCGGATTCAAGTGTGCTGACACTGCTGGAACTGCTTTCCTGCTTTAGCCTCTTTCTGCGCATCCTCTTACCATGACTTCTTGTCCGACTGGTTCTAATACGGTACGGACTGGAACTTGGACGGTCATTCCGAGAAGAACTCTTCGATTTTGGCATTTCATCCGACGTTGAACTGGACATCGGAATGCATTGTTCAGTGTGCCTTCTCAACAGTTCATTGTGCAATCGTTTCTGCACCCGTCGCAGTTCTTCTTCTTCGTCACTGGATGCTCCTTTCGCCTGTTTTTGCTCTTCTTGTTCTTCCACAGCCGTATTGTTCTGACCCATAGCCTCTAAACGACTCAGACTGGCACGAATTTGTGTAATCACTGCGTCCAGACCATCATCCTCTTCCCCTTTTTCTTCTTCATTTTGTACAGATTGTTCATCAGCGATCTTCTTGTTGGTTCCAACAGTACCCATCAGTTGAAGTTGTTGTCGTCCCGGGCGGAGTTTGTTTTCCATCGAGATGAAGCTGTTCACTGCTGGAGATTCATCATCAACAACGGTGCACAGTTCATCGGGGTCCATGTCCAATAGCATTTGGATCAAAGGTGATTGTGGCAAGGACACAGTCGGAAAGTAGTTGGCTAGGTAACGCAAACTTACAAGGTCATGCGCAATCAGCTGGACCGAATTTGTTACCGATTGATTGAGTTTATGAGTTCAGGAATGTTGTAAATTCACCTTGAATTTGAACGCATCCCTATCAAATACTTCCAGGTGATTCAGCCAGCACTTCCCATTCCGGTAGTTATTGCTGCTGGAAACACTTGACAACAATAGAGAATGCCACTTGGGCCTTTGTCGTGCATTTAACGGAGGCAAAAACCTTTTTAAAACAAAAAATAACAAAAAAAAACCTGTTTTTGTTTTTTACCTTCGTGTTGGTGCATTTTGTTGCTGAATTGTGTGCAGAAACAATGAGGCGCTTTCAATATCAGACTGGTCTGCCAGTTGAACCCATCTGAAGTTGTGTTTGCTAATCCCTCACTGGTCCGATTTTATCCCAAAATGGCCCACCTGTGCAAGCTTGCCCAAATTAGCCCATTTCCGGAAGTTGTTTTTCCGATTTGAGCTGTGAAAAAGGGAGTCGCTATAGCAGTCAGCTTGGCATGGATTTTCCCAATAGCTTCAGAAGTTGTTCCTGAGTCTGGAAGGCATTTGGGAATACCTTCCTTCGTCCTTCCCCTTCCAGTCCACCTTTGCCAGCAAGTTGCCGGTATTGCTCGGATTCGGCTAATGCCCCCACTAGTTTGTCGCGAAGATCCATGCTCAAGGCAATGCTTAGCACTGTCTGGAAGACATCCAACTCCATTCTCAGTTCAGCATCCGTATGTCCAGCGGTGAAGAACTCGGCCTCCAGCAGAAATGGCAGATCAGTGTGAACAGTATCAGCCTGCTGAAGAAGCTACTCGTATTTTTCCCTTTGCAATTTTGTTTTAAAATTGAAAATCCAACCTGCTGCTGGTGATAGTTGGCGACGGCACTTTGATGTTGTGCAAACCACAACGCGAAGAAGCCGATCAGCTGTTCGAGGCGATTTGAGCGGCCGAGTGCGTACACAATCGCGTTGCAACATCGATGCAGCGTCAACCAGATACGTAACTCGGGAGATGGGAACTCACCGCCGCCATCGACATCACACTGACAATGAAATGAGGAAGGGAGTGAAGGAGAGGAAAAGGACAAAAAAATGAAGAAGAAGAAAGCAATCATCGAACAACCAACGAACCAACCTCAGTGGCGACCGATGAAGCGGGTGAACAGTAAATGGGAGGGCGGGGCAGCACAGGCGCAAGTCGCTTTAAAAAACAAAACAGCCATTTTTAAAATAAATGGGCCCTCATGAGACCAAATTTACGCATTAATGGAATCTATGCGCAGATTGTCGATTGCCGATTTCCGGTCATTTTTGGCACCGGATTTTTCGAAGGCTATCGGAATTCCGATCTCTGACCTACATCATCCCTGACCTACATCATTAGCGTCCTTAATCCTGTTTTTCTTTTCAAACAAATGACTGTGATCTTCAGTATTCGTTAATTTTTTTTATAATTGTTTTTCCCGTAAATGATGGAATTATTAATCTTATTTTTTTATTATTTTTGTTCTGGGCAATATAATTCAGACAGACAGAGATACATTGACAGTATCCGCCGATGGAAGCTGCAGTTGCCCATTGTCTTCGCCATTCTCGAGCAGTTCAGCGAATTTGTCGCGCATCAAACTGACGAGTGCGGAAAGGCATTCGTTGAGCAATCCCTCATCAGAGCCAAATTCATCCGGGAACAGCACATCCGCCTGGATGATAGCCTAAACAAAATGAATTTGGTCGGAAGGTCGGCTGGCAAGTGATTGAAGGCGACCTCGATAAGCCGTTGGATCACCAGCAACCCATCCGATTGGTCCGAGGAGACTTCGTCTATCACGCTCAACAGCTGGTCAATGAGCAGACCACGAGTGTATTGAGCAAACAGGTGAAGACTAAACCAAATTCCAATGGTGAACGTCTTTCAGTTTTGCGGAACATTCATCATTCACCAAATAGTGCAAGAAATGTAATTTCACCGATAATCAAAAAATCAATTTTTAAGAAGCACCATGATGAATGAATGAGCGGCGCGCCGATAAAATCCATCTATAGCTACTAGCTACTGTGATTCTAGAATCGGAATTTTATCCCATCAAAATCCTATGACAATTCGTCCTATGAAGGAATTCTAGCGACAAAAAAAAGAGAAAAATACATCATATTTTCTAATTTAAGGCACTTTAAATTTTCTAGTCCTCCTTCAGCGGTATACCTTAAATAAGTAGAGGAAACCTATTTTTCAAGAGTGTATTAAATTTTCTAAGACATTTTTTCAAAGTTTCGTTAGAAAAAATAATGCTCTGTTTTTTTTCTCCAAAGCATAGTCGGCAATTTAAAAACTCATCAGAAAAAAAGCATAGAGTGGTCAAAAGTTCAGAAAATGAATTTTCTCAAATTTGCTGATTTTACAGTACTTTCAGAGCCTTAAACTTAAAAAAACATGATTCTGACAAAGGATGAGCGCCATTTTGGATTCATTTGCGATATTTTATAGTTAGAATGAAATATGATAAAATCAAATTTTCTTCAAGAGATTGAGCTGTTTTCCTCCCTCCAGAGCGATTGTCTTACAGGTTGTGTGCTGATGGAACTTGTTTAGCATTGGCCGTCGGGTCAGACCTCGGGAATACCGCTTGTTAAAAATCAATTGCCCAAAAAGTTTAAACTATTCCAAAGAGCCCAAAGATGTGGTTGTT
This sequence comes from Hoplolaimus columbus, assembly GCA_016433075.1. Classification (NCBI taxonomy): domain Eukaryota; kingdom Metazoa; phylum Nematoda; class Chromadorea; order Rhabditida; family Hoplolaimidae; genus Hoplolaimus; species Hoplolaimus columbus. Next base: position 872 of record JAEHOM010000431.1, on the reverse strand, counting down.
TCTACGCAGAGCTTCATTTTGGGATTTAAAATAAACCAATCAAAGGCCAAACAAAATAAAACACACTTATTAGGTGTTTATACTGTTGAGATAAGTGAGCATTATTTGTGCAGTACCTTGGCAGGTTGCGATCCGCCAGAAAACGCAATGCCATCGCTGTTCGCGAGTCGTTGAAATGGTCCGCGAAGAACAACGCTTCCAACCAGCGCTGTTCACGCAGCAAAAGCCTCAGGGCAAGTCCAGGCGTGCATTCAGGAGGCATCATTTGACCAAGTCTGGCACGATCCCAACACGAAGACGACGACTGTGAAGGTCGCTTGTGTCAAGTTCGTTTCGCCACATTTTGCAAATGCAAAATTCAAAAGAGACAAACAACCTCCTCGCCAGCAGTCCCTTCGTCTTCCTCCTGCTGATCCGCCCATGCCAACAGGTTCGGCAGGATGGTTGTTACACCAGTGTTGCCATCGTTGCTGTCACTGTGCCATCGGGTAATTCTTTCAAAAAGACGTGCAAAATTGAAGCCAAGAAAGTAGGCGGCCAAGAAGCGAGCCAGATCGACACGCGCGGAAACAGCTGACGCGGCACAAGACTGGACGAATTGTCGCAATGCGGAAGGAGAGCTAAGCAGCGCGAACAGTCGAAGTCGAAAGTGAGCTTCGAGGTCGGTTGGCGAGGACACCATTGCTTGGCCAATTCAAGACATTCTTTTCGATGCATTCAATATTAACATTTGTAAATGTGCTAAAAGTGATTAAAAACAGAAATTAAAGGACAAGGAATTTGCTAGAGACCGGGCCTGGTCTGGGCCCAGATCTGGGTTTTCTGGGTTTTCTGGGCCCAGACCCAGACAATTTTGGCCGATTCTGGGTTTT
>JAEHOM010000430.1:0-12061 GCA_016433075.1 Hoplolaimus columbus | reverse complement strand
AAACCTAGTTTCTGACCGGATTTTCTGCTCTCGGGTGTTTTCGTGATGATCAGGAATCCGAGCTTAAATTTTCAAAACCTCGAATCTTAGGCATGGTTTTTCTCGAGATTTTTTTTCAAAAAAACCAAGCCTAGCGTTTACAAAAATCAGATCGAAATTATAAGTTTCTTGGACATTTGCACTTTTTTACAAACGCCCACATTTGCACTTTTTTACAAACGACCTAGCACGGGATTCAAGCGGAGCCAATAATTTTAAATGATGCATTTAGTCAGAAAAAATAAACAACATTTATGAAGACATATTAATGCGATTTGTTTGATTTTTTAGTCATTTTTTTAGTCAGGGGTGACCTAGGCACCTAGGCACACATGTGGATGGAAGTACCACAGATAGGGTACACCCCAAAATACCATCGTCCAAAATGCCGCGACCAGCAGAATGCACCCGTCTTCCTTTTCTGCCTCCCATCCCCCCTTCTTTTTTCCATCAATAAGTACTCCTGCTGTAGTTGGTCTCGTTGGCCTAGTGGTTAATATTACAGGCGCCCTATCACTCACTCTGCGTGAGCATGGGTTCAGTATCAGAATATGAAAGTCGTAACAAGTGATAACTTATAAACCACTTGCTTGGCCTCTAGACTCGTTTTTTGAATTTTGGTTAATAAAAAAACAAAAAAAAAAGGACGACGTGGTGTAATGGTTAACGCTCTAGCACGCTTGCCCCAACAAGGCAAGGCAGGAGGTCCTTGGTTCGATTCCCAGGCGTCGCATTAACTCCAATATACTCAAGCCCGTGGGGAGCTTTCCCTTCAACCCCCATTTAGCAATGCCAGTGATGGCTGGCCTGAAAAAGGCATCTGCAAAATGGGTACTACACACAACTATAATACAATCTAACAACCCTTCCATGTAAGTGGTCACCACCCCTTTGGAAGGGAATTTTGGTTAATAAAAAAATTGTCTTACCCTTTATTTTATTTCAAAATCTCAATCACATATATTCCGATCACATAAAAACAAATTTGAAAAATAACTCACCCGGGTGAGCTAAAAAATCCGATTGTTATGGGTACGAATATGAAGTACGAAATTTTTTGAGGTACGAATACGAAAGACGAGCATTTAAACTGGTACGAAGTACGACGTCCGAAATAGTTTTTAAGTGCGGTACGAGGTATAGTTTTTAATTTTGCATGTACTCTGGTCCTATATTGACTAAGGCCATTTTTGATCGACCTCAATGTGCCTGATTCTATTTTTTCCTATTAGAGGTAAAACGCTATCTTAGATTGGAAGAAATTTGACATAGTAAACCAATGTCTAAAACATTCGTGGAATCAAATCAAGATTAGGGTTCAGCGGTACCGGTACTTTTTGAAATTTTCGGTACCGGTACTTTGCGGTACCAGCAGATTCGGTACTCGGTACCGGTACTTGATTTTTTTCGGTACCGGTACCGGTTCTTTTCGGCACTTTTCTGAACCAACAGAAAAATTTTTTGAACCGAGAAAATATTTTCAAAATTAATTTTATATACGCAGTAAATGATTCAAGATCTGACTCGAGTAAAGAATTTTTTTAACACGCATTCTATTATGATTTGTACAACAATTTGGGAATCTTCATCTAGCACAAGTATCGATGCACACATCGCTCGTCCTGCACATTCAGTATGAATGCCCGAATGAACAGGGTCGGGCGTCCGAGAATCGAGTGCACATATGTGTCCCATTTTAGGAGTGCAAAACGTCCACTTGTTGCCAGTAACTGGAAAATAATTAAAAACAGATCTAATAGAACCCCTCTGGGGGGGATCTAATAGAACCCCTCTGGGGGGGGGCTTATTTTCAACCATCCCCGAAAGGGTGTACTATTAGAGGAAGGCTCTAATGGAGGAGGGTAGGGCTCTTTTAAAGCATTTTGTCCAAGTGCCAAAAATGGTAAACCCTTGGCACCATTGAGGTCATCTTTATGCCTCATCAGTTGGAGTATAATTCGAACCTTATTGGAGCAGTTTTTTTTAAATTTTGAATGCACTCCGGCCTTTATTGTCTAAGGCCATTTTTGATCGCTAATTTTTGTTCGAACCTCAATGTCATCCAATATTGTGCTCATGCTCGTGTTAACCATTTCTGGATGATGGATTTCGACATTCAGCTGACAAATTGACGGCAAATGCTCATCTGTTGAAGACTATGTGATTAATATGAATAAATTTATTATAATTATGCCATAAGAGATCAAATTTGTGAAGCATACCAGAAGCGATTTGGCCAAGTATGCCGTATTCGGGTCCCTCGGCATCCAGTAACACCATGTCGACCATTCTGTTGCTGCTATTCCTGGCGTACTGCTCCAAAAAGCCGACAAAATCTTCCTTATCAACCGCTATCCACCGATATTTGTTGTCTATAGGAAAAAGCTAATAAGATAACCATAATGCTTAAGTAGAGAATTCTTGAACAATTAACGAAGAATCACTAATATAATTGTGTGTGTGATCTCATAAATTTAATTTTTTTCGCCTTAGGCTTCTACTCCTAAAATTTTTAATTTTGATTACAATTTTGGGTAAAAAGGTAGCAGCTTTGATGCCAAGGTCTAACTCGGGAAACGATACTTTTCGCAGCTGTGAACAAAATACCAGAGAAGCCTAAGCCATAGCCGAACATTCATCAGGGCAAAAATTTCACATATACTTTAAAACCTCAAATGATTACCCAGGGTAATTGGGTAATTATCTTTCAGCCAAGGGCGTAGCCAGAGGGGGGCGGACGAGAGGGACGCGTCAGTCTCACCTCCCGAAATCGAAACATAAAAAATTTTTCGGCGGCAAAGGAGAAAATTAAAAGAATTTTCGTTGAAAATCGGCAAAATCTGGCCAATTTTCTTTAAGAGGAATGGTCCAAAACTCCAAAAAATTTTCCCGGCACCGCCGGCCACCCAAAAGGTTAAAAAATGCTAAATTACCCGTTTAGACCAAAAAGCAATAGCTTCCTGCTCCATAAAAAATGGTGAATTTTCCCATCAAAAGTTGAGCCAAAAAGGGTCGTCGAGCAAAAAAAGGACGCCGCGCCGAAAGCGCGGCGACCTCTAAAAATACACCCCTAAAAAAGGGCTCGGCTCCATAGCTCGTCCCCCCCCCCCCCATCCCTAAAAACCACATAAACCCCATAGCTCGTCCCCCTCCGAAATGGATTTTCTGGCTACGCCCTTGGTAGGTAGTTTTTTAATAGTAACTAGTTCGCCAACTGTTTTCACTCATGAGGCTAACTTTTGATTTTTCAGGGTTGGGCGCGAAAAAGTTGAGATATTCGTGCTCAGCTCGGCGAGAAGAATCACTTGGTACCATTTTTGAGCGAGCTTGAGGGGGGGGGGGTAAATGACCATATTTCCGAATAAGAACTGCTTAATATTATAGTTAGGAAAATGTCGATAGAGGCTCCCCCTCTCTACTAATGTTTTTGCATTTCACTTGCATTACTCGTCCATTTTTGTCATTAAACTGTCCTTCATCCTTGTCCATCCAGTCAGCATGAGTGCTCTGATAGGTCTTGCAGCGTGTGGAGTCTCATCATTCTGTTTTGGGACAATGTATGTGGTGGGTGTTTTCCCTTATGTTATGCTTTCTGATTCCTTTGTTGAAGGCTGTGCGTAGTGCAGGCGATCCTGGTGATGGCATGGTTGTTCAATGGATTGTAAGCCTCTCTTTATATTTGCCTGACCGTTTTATATTTAGGTCTGTTCTGCTGTATTCATGACTGGCCTTTGTGCGTTCATTCAATTTTCAAATGTCCATCTTTATTTTTCCTCAAGTAACATATATTGTCACTGGAGCACCTCCCTTCCAACCTTTTGCCATGATTGGTGGTGCACTTTGGGCTATTGGTAAGTTGCACTAACAGTTGTTGAAGCTTCCATGTTGTATGAAGGCAGAAAGCACAAACTTAAGGCAACCTGACAGCGATTCCGATTATCAATGCAATTGGGCTTGGCATGGGTATCTTGATCTGGGGTGTGTGCAATTGCATTGTTGGATGGGCTACTGGTCGATTCGGCCTTTTTGGAGTACACTTTTCGATATACGCCAAACATTTTGTCAAATTCCTATACACAGGTAAAAGGCAACATTCCAAGTTCGCCAACCATGAATTACGCTGGACTGGTTCTTGTCATTATTGGGTATATGAATTGCTCTTATATTATTGGGCACGCTTCATTCTCACTCCCCCCGCCTCCCCTGCAGCAAAGCGAGTATGTTTTTCGATATAGGTATAGGTGATCTTGAATTTTGATGGATGAGCCATGAACATAGAAGTCATCAAATAATTAAATGACTATTTGATAGTAAAGATTGATTAATAATTGATTTATTGAAGAAAGTTATGAAAGTAACTATGCAATTTTTCGTCTTAAATCAATTTATTTGAAATTTTCTGACCAAACTTTTTAATCTCAATAGATCTTTTAATGAATCAAGCATTTTGTAGCTTTCTTTATTCTCTAACTTAATATTATATTTCAATTCTTTTTATACCGGAAGATATAATCGCTTTGCTGTGGGGAGGGGCGGAATGTTGGAGGATGAGCTAGCTACTCTATGGAAAAATATTCCAAATAAAATTTCATGTTGATTATATCATATGTGATAAAAGCATTTAGGGGAATACTATTCGCGCTTATTCGTCCTAAAACTGAAAAATCAAGCAAAGAGACTGATGACACTGCAGAATCAGCGCAACACAAGGCACCGTCGACTGAAGCTCATGAAGATGAAATTGTGAGAGAGCCAGGAACTGATGAGGCAGAGAAGACAGCTTTGATGGGGCAAGTGCCAACAAGGGAAGCAACAGATCAGCAGAACGAAGCGGAAGAAAAAACAGTGGTTTTGATTGAGCAAAACAGTCCCGAAAAGAAAAACATGAATGACGAACATCTGAGACGGGAGTCAGTTAGGCAGGACAACGCCTTTGGTGGACGAATAACGTGAGTGATTATTGGTGAACGAGTCATTTACTGAAAGGCTATACAAGGTATGAGACTAATGGGATGTGTACTTTTAATTTTTTATAACCAACGATTTTACCAATTGGAAAATATTACTTTGAAACATTATACGTAAAAATAGACTGAAAAGTTAAAAAAGTTCCAATGCATAATATTCATATCTATAAATGAAATTTTTGTATTTGCATAAAAGTTATTTGTATTTAATAAGTGAAATTCGAAACTTTTACATTTCTCTTGTATTTACACTCTTCATCTGTTTTTTTCAGTGCAATTGCTCTTGCAGTTTTTGCTGGCGTTTGTTACGGATCAACGTAAAAGGCTATAAAGCGTATGAGAAACATGCTAATTTCTTTCTCAATTAAGGTTCACTCCCGTCATCTTCATACAAGACAAGTTAGTGAGGAGCACCATTTAGTTCACGTGATATCACCTATTTTTGTGTTTAGTCCGGAACTGTTTTGGGATCCGCCAAAGGATGCGATTTTTTATGTTTTCTCGCACTTCGCTGGCATTTACCTTACTTCCACTAGCGTCTTGCTAATTTACATCATCTTTAAAAGGAACAAGCCCTACATCGACAACAGATTGGTCCTCCCATCTATGTTCGCTGGGCTGTTATGGGCATTCGCAATGCTTGCATGGTGTGTACCTTTTTTTTCGTACAATATTACAAGACAAGAAAGCTTAAATATAATTTTTTTAAAGCTTTGGATTCTTTCCTTTTCAAAAGTGATATATGATATTCCGATTAATCATATTCTTTAATTTTCAATTAAGAGTATGTTAAATTTAGCAGAATACGAAAAGGAAATTGCCTAGGTTTTAGCCTAGGCTTTACTAGGCTTTTTTTTTATTGCCTAGGCTTCTTCAGGTTTGCCATTTTTGGTTCAATCTAAAAATCTAGGACAAAAAATTGTTGGTTTCCCAAGATTGGGGTAAAATTGATCGATTTTTTAGTCCTTCATTTTACCACCTATGTTCTTTTTTCATATAGTTTGTCTCTGAAAACAAACATTTTTTAAGGTTTGTCGCTAACGATCTATTGTCTCAGGCAATTGTAAGTTTTGTTTTTTTTAGCAAACATAACAGAGTAATCGAATTTTTGAAATTTTGCTTGAATTTTGGTATTTCTGTTTGAAGAAATTTTGGGCCAGTACGAGAAAATAATCGTTTTTCCATCATTGCTCGAATGTAATTATCATCCCTACAAAATCCCATTATGAGCTTTACTTTGATATTGCTATGTCGTTACACAGATAGTTTCTTTTTTCCTTTAATTGCTTTATAATGTTTTTCATTGGTCAGTTTCATTTTCCAACATAATTTCCAACATAGCAATTTTTTACACGGATCTAAATTGTTTTGAGTATATGGGTATCACCTCAAAATGCATACGTCTTAAAATATTGAGACGTAGGCATTTTGAATGTCTGTTACTAGTATTGCATGACAATTTTTGCAAAATGTATAATCCTCTTGAATTAAAGGTTAAAAACAAATTTGAAAAAGAAGCAATTCAATTGGACGTTAATGAATGTATAACTTCTTACCAGCTTACCATTTATGATTAGAGAATTGTTGTTTTGTTTCATGCCCCACCATAACTCTTTCATGTAGACCTTTCCAATCAATGCGATGGCTCCTGGTGTGATTGCTTCGCTTTGGAGTGTGTTGTACTTCAAAGAGATTGACAAAAGCGAATTGAAACTGTTGGCTGTTGCCATGTTCATCACAATAATCGGTAAACATCCTCCATGTGTTGCCTGTCCTTTTCAATATTTGAACACATATTGAATTGGGTTTAGGCGTAACTCTGGTCGGTCTATCAAAGACAATGGCATTTTGAAGTGCAACTGGATTTAGTGGACACACACATTGATTGACTAGTCAGTTGTTTGCTTACAGGAATGCCGAAAAGTGATTAGTGCTTTAAATAACGTCTAACACACTATCTCGTAAATGCTAAAACCACTAAATATTTTGTTTATTCATTCATACATTCATTCATTCGATGATATTTTCGAAATTTGAACTTTCCATTAATTAGTTCGATACAAAGGAAATTATTTCAATACGATGCCAAATATTTAGGAAAGCATTGAACCCTTAATTCTCGGTGAATGAATAAACACAATGACTTTTTGAATAATTTTTGATACACAATGACACTAATATTGATGTTGTATGGGGTTTTGAATTTTGACATATTGCTTATACCTTTGCCCAGCGAATATAAATGTGTTTCTTAGTTCAAGGCATAAGGCATTTCATACTTGCTGGATTGTTCAAAATAAGAAACCAAATTTATTATTACATCCAGGGCTGAATCGGAGTTCCGGTTTCCGATTTTCCGGTTTTTTTTGGGTTCCGGTTTTCCGGTTCCGGTTTTTTACCGGAATTACGGTTTTTTTACACCCGGTTTTTTACAGCCCTAAAAACGGCAAAATTTCCATTCGAAAATTTTTGTGAAGTTTTGAAAAATGGTGAAATTTCCCGTGAAAAACGCAACTTTTTTGACCAAAAAAGCCATAGCTTCCCACCAGCCAAGATATAAATAGATATAAAAATTGCTTTTTGAAAAAGTGAAATTTCCCGTGGAAGTCATAACTTTTAAATCAAAAGCTTGCCGCCCATCAAGAATTTCAATACATTTAAAAATTAGTTTTGAAAAAAAGGTGAAATTTCCCGCGAAAATCTCAACTTTTTAAATTACTTGATTTAAATTACTCGTTTTAAAATTACTTGAAAATAGGCAAAAATTTTGTGCATTTTTTTTATTAACCCGGAGGCGTCTATCGGCACCGCCGTGACTCCACCATATTTTTGAAGATGGCGCGAATTCTTTTTTTATTATTCCGCTCTCCATTGTTAAAATCACAATGTTTATTTTCAAAAAAAATCGAATTTTTTTTAATTTTTTGAAAAATTCCGGTTTCCGATTTTCCAGTTTATTTTTGATTCCGGTTTTTTGAAGTTCCGGTTTTTGTGCTTGTTCCGATCTGTATATCTGTTTGCTTGTGAATCGTAGATGGAGAAAGCAAGATTTTTGTAACACCACCAGCCGATGATATGTCGAATGACTATCGATTGCGGACGAGACTATAGCATCCATTCATATACACTCAAAACCAGGAACCAACATAGTAACGGCGAGATGTACGCAGTTTACCGAAAGGAAAACGCAGAAATACGTTTCTGCTAGAACATAAGCAATGATGCCGTGTGCTGGATCTACGAACTGGGCTGTTCGAACAAAGTTCAAAGACTCAACACCTAGACGAGCCCGATGAGACTTGACCTCGAGACACATGAGACTCCCTAAAAATAGATTTTGCTTTCAAAATTTTCCATTCTTTTTGGCGTATGAAAAAAATTATTGCAAATAAAATTGTGAAAAGTAAAATCATAGCCTAAAAAGCTCATTAGAGGTCGTTAATCAGAGACGTTTCAAAATTCTATTCTCAAAATCTATATAATAAATGAATTCACTTTGTCGTTGCTAAGAAAGAAGAGAATAAACTTCACAAGAATAAAATTTCTAGTCAACAATTTAACAGATTTGGTGGTTAATTGTGTCCTTCATATTCGCTTTGTGATCATCAGGCACTGGCCTCGCCTCGTAATTTGCGATGACAATCTAATTAATAAATTATAGTTTTTTCCATTCGAGTTTCGAGTACATTCAAATTCCAACAAAAACACATGGGCAAAGGGGGTATGACCCGTGACGCCCACCATGGATGCAAAGGAGTGTCGGGTAGGAGAACCGCGCTAAATCTGAAAACTTTTTAGAAAAATTTTTGCAATTTTTTTTCGAAGAAATGTCGTATTTTCGTGGTGTTAACGTAAAGCTGTTTTTTGGGACCATGAAAAAACCTGTACCCCCCCCCTCCCACTTGTCTACCTATGCCATTGCCTGCAAGATCGAAAGAGCTCATTAGTATGCTGGTGAGATCGTAATTTTGTTATTATTGTCTCACCTTTTCCCTGAATTCACTCTGATAATCGCCGCGCAAACCGATGTACTGAAAATTATGAAATGTTCAAACATTTATTATTCAATGAATATATAAATGTATACATAAAGGCAAGTTTTCTCACTGCCAAAGTTGCCTGGGAAATGGAGCGTCAGATGCCCAACCGAGTTGAATTTGTTGGAGATAAGTGGGTAATCAATTTGGGCACAATCATCTTGCTTCAGCTCCATCTCCTGGTCCGGTTTAGCTGAGGCAGCTTCGTCAAAAGAAATCTTAAAAAGCGCTTATGACTTTAGGACACTATGCTTGGACATCATTACATTTTCGCGGTCCTTGAATATTCTAATGCGACTTGGATGACTTCCATCTAAGCGACCAATAAAGCAGATACCCGTCAGCTTCACATTACCTAAAATGGGCAATAGGGGGATAGGTAAGGAATGGAAAGGTCAGACTCGAAAATCTCGGTTGAGGACTTGGAGATAATTTTTTTAATTCCAGCGCCTTGTGTCACTCTTACCCTATTTTTACGTATATGGACTGACTTTATCACAGTCACATCTCATCTGTCGAATCCGATTGTATTATTGTATCCAAGATCAAATTTTCAAAAATTTCCGATTCCACTTGCTAATGTGAGGAAGGGAGAGGCCAATTCCATTGTGTTAAAAAAAAATGCAGAAAAAACCTGTAAACGGCACAGAAAATAGCAATTCCTCATCCACATCTGATTCCACGAAGTGCTCCCTGCAACAAAACAATTTTGGAAAACCATGGTTCGCAGACAAACAAACTTGTCCATGCGTTCATCCCATCTTTTAAAAACACTTTTGCCGGATCCATCCAAAGCCTCATTCAGCACCACAAGTTTTTCCTTGTTGATGAACTTAAAAATTCTTCAGATGGAAGCATAACTTCATAATTAATTTCAATTTTTTTAGTTCCTTTTTATCTTTAATTCTAATTACAAAATCGGAGCTTAATAGGTTAACTAGGGTTGCAGGCGAGGGGGGAGGGGATTTCGGAAAATTCGGGGAAGAGGATTTCCAGGGATATAAGTTGCGAATAAGCTTATTACATAAAAGAAATTAGGCGTTATACGCAAATTGTGCGATTTTCAAAAATACCTACTAGTAGGTGGACGGCTACACCAGACCGGGCAACCAGCAAAGAATGTTAATTTTTAAAGCGTAAAATAACCGTGCTAGTAACATCCGACAAACTAAATTAACATTGTCGCTGGTTGCCCGCTCTGGCGTAGCCGTCCATCCATTTTTTTTTTTACTTTTTTAACTTTTAAAAAATTGACACCCTAGTAGGTTTTTTGGACGAGGAATCGAATTTTGCATTTTCAGAAATTTTTAGGCTGTAAAATCAAGGTTTAGGTCTAGGCCTGATCTTCAAAACTGAAAATTTCGCAAAAATTTTGTCATTTTCGGATTTCTCGTCCTCGAAACCTTATATTTTTGATAGATTTCGGTACGTTTTGTGAGAGATTTTGGCATGTTTTGATGTTTTTTGCCATTTAGAATCCTGTCCCACAAAGGCAGGAAGCCCCGAGTTCGATTCCTGGGCGCTGCATAACCCCCCACCTCTGACACATTCTCTAACACATTAACTAACACATTCTCCGCTGGCTTGCCAGTGCAACGGAATGCCGCCCGAAAGGGAGTGGATGGCCGTAAAAAAATAGGATCCCTTGAGTCCCATCTCGCCTGAAAATGCCATGAGCACATTCCTCATATCCCAAATCTCACATTCTGCTTCAAGTGCGTCAAGATGTTGTAAGCTTGTAAGCGTTGTACCTCCTCGGAGATGCATCAGATTGACGAGCGGTCTCCGGCATTTTTTTAGGGCATAATGTAGGCTACAAGTTAGGCTGGACAAAAAAATTCTTCGTATGTTGCCTCAGGGCATAGGAATTTTTTCCCTCCGGCACCCCCGTTTTCCGTTGATTTTTGGATGTGCAGATCTACGCGACCGAAGCATCGGGGAAGCATGGTTCCTTAGCATTTTTTGATCAGTATCGAATGTTATGTTTGTATGAATTTTTCCAGATTTTTTTCGATTGCTGTATTATTGGATCTTCTTTCCGCCTTCAATTTTGGCTCTGCGGGCCGTGTGTGAGGCAAAAAATTTATTGTGAGAGAGAGAATGGATGGAGGTGATATCATTGGAAAGCCCACATCATTAACTATTGAACTCACTACGATGTTTTGCCTTTGATTGCAATTTTTGGCATTTCTCGTGTTTAACGTGAGGTCAGATCAAATCTGACGTCAGATTCGGATTCCCCGTCCCCAAAAAACCCCTAAATACGTGTTTTCGAATCAAAAAGTCGGACATATTTTGTCTAAAAACAGAGGATACAAAGTAAAGTATAACCAACTATGCTTTATTATTCCATTATTGTAGATCTGTTTGCTAGGGTCCGGAATATGATAAATATGGCCAAAATTTATCGAAAATTTTCGAGAAGTTTTGGCATAAATTTTACATATTTTGATCAGACAGACCTGCAGTACTGGAATAGCAAAGAAAAGTCAATTCCGACCTAAATCCCTTTCGTTGCACACTTTCAATTTTTTCACTCATATCGTTATGACAACATGTGAGCACAAACATCCTAATGGGACATAATGGACTACTGAAGATCAGCAGATTGGTCGAATTCATTTGCGAAAACTTTAGGCAAGAAATTATAGTCATACCTATTTCCGAGATGAAAGGAAGGTTGGTTATCGTATTCCGTATTTCCTCTAATAGCTTCCCCCCTATAATAGCTCCCACCCTATAATAAATAATTCGCCCCTCCATTAAAAAATAACTCACCCAGGAGGAGCTATTAGGGAAATACGGTATTATGTTTAGTTATTGGAGGAGTGGTCAATGGAACAGGGAAAAGTTTCGGCGGCATGGCGTAAGACGTGAGCAATCTGGCGTTATTTTTCCGATCTGACGTGATTTACGCGAGTTACGTGGCATTTTACGTGAAAAACGTGAAAATGAAAAATGAGTGAAATCTGGAAATTATTGATTTTGTGAATGAAGTGCTATCTAATGGTCAATAAC
>JAEHOM010000429.1:0-12074 GCA_016433075.1 Hoplolaimus columbus | reverse complement strand
CAGACTGAAAGCACATTTGTTTAGTACACATCCCACCGAAAGCAGCGCAATCACATCGTACGAGTGCGAACAGTGCAAGCTCAGACACATTCGGACAGTGCACGAGCGCTTTGAATGCAACGTTTGTGGCAAAAAGTTTGCGCGGAATTACGAACTCACATTACATATGCGAACACACAGGTCAGTGGTGAGGAAATCAGATCACGGTGTCGCTTGTGAGCTTGTGAGCATACAAATTTTGAGGCTACCTAGAAACGGGGCACCTAACACCAACCACCCCTCCCCTCGCTATCTGAATGGAGGAAGTGGTGTAATGGTTAACACGCTTGATTTTTTTGACCAAGCAGGAAGTACTGGGTTCGATTCCTGGGCGTTGCACTACCCAATATATAATTGACGGCACATCTTACTCATTAGGCATTCCTCTGACTCCTGAATAAGGTGCCAAATGGGTCTTCTCTTACGCTACACGATATTGATAGAACAACCTTTCCATGTAAGAAAACTAGAACCTTTGGGATTGATGTTAGTATGTAATAAACAAAAAAATTACAGGCATCAATTAACTAAAAAACCGAGGTATCGAAGTTTTTTGAGATTTTACTTGTAAGCCTACGCGTGAGTGAGTGGTGTCATGTAGACACATGCCGATACAGGAACCAGACATGGGATCATCGGACGAAAGCCAGAAATGGAAATCGAAATCCTGAAAAAGCAGAATACTATCTAAACCTCGGTGTTTCGGAGCCATAAATGTACCTATCATTAGGTTCAAAGACCGTATCCGTATTACATATAAACCGTCATAATGATACCGCAAAAAAACAAAACCCCTGCTGTTCAGTGTGCATATTGTTTTGGATTTAGCCTCTTCCCAAATAGCTGGCAATAAATAACCCTTCTGTCATTTATAGCGGTGAAAAACCATTCAAATGTGAGGAGTGTGGAAAGCGATTTTCGCAATCTGCCAATCTGTGGCGTCACATGCGCACTCACACCGGCGAAAGGCCCTATGCATGCGGCCAATGCGACGCAAAATTTGCACAAAAAGCCACTATGGTTAAGCATATACTGATGAGACATCATAACAAAAGCGGAAGAAGCAGCGAACATTGTGCAAAAACAGGAAACATTCGCAAATGTGGGAATTATGTGGAGAGAATGTGTCACATTCACAACATTACACAACATCCGCACATTGATATTGATATGGGTATGTTTTATGTTAACAAAAATCGGACTTGGGGCGGCACAGTTGGGATTTGGACCAGCAGGGATGCCACTTTTTTGTCCATGCGCGATAGCGATAAGCGATACGATAGCGATATTAAAAAAAAGCGATTGCGATAAACGATACGATAACGATACCGAAAAATGCGATAAAATGCGATAATGTGCTTAATGCGATATTTTGGGAGAAAAAATCCAGGTGAAAACACCCAATTTCAATTGATCAAAAAATCAATTCATTCATATTCATAGTCAAAGATCTTCAAATTGTGGTGAAGGCATAACAGTTTCTCAACATTTTCTGTCAACAGTCTCTTTCTGCTGATGTTGGTGATTATCTGCCCCGCAGTTGAGAAGAGTCGTTCACTTTCAGCAGAGGTTGACGGTGCAGAAAAATAGCGTTGAGACTGTTTGGTTTAGTTGTTGTTTTTTTTTTTTTGGTTTTTTCAGCGTACTCAAATACATGTATGCCCTAATGACCAGCAAAATTAAATATAACACATTGCTAATAAGTTATAACAATTGTAAACATTGTCGGGCGGGAAGCTTTGGCTTTTTGATCAAAAAAGTTGGAATTTTCATTGGAAATTTCATCATTTTTCCCAAATTTTTTTACCAAAATTTTCAAAAAATTGGAAAATTTGCCATTCTTAGGGGTGTATATTATCGCCAAATTTATCGCAAAATTGACAAGCGATAGCAATAAACGATACGATAGCGATATCGAAAAAATGCAATAAAATGCGATAATGCAGTAGCGATAGCGATACGATACACATGCCTGGTCTCCACAGTGTTAAAATTATACTGACTGGGGAAAGAAACAAAACAGGTCTGCGCGGGTCCGAATAATAACGTCACATTCGTGATCAGCGCCAAAATCCGGCCAAAAAACTCGTTTTTGAATTTTTGAAAAGGCCTGTTTAGGCCTGTTTTTCTACACCCTGGGTACAAAATTTCGAAAAATCAAGGTCTTATTCATGATCAGCACCCTCGAAAACTTTGTTTAGCAAAAATCCACGTGAATTTAGCACCTTCTAGAATAAAGATACTTTTTTTTTTGCCCCATAAAGATACTTTTTTTGACCCTAGCACTGGCATAACAGTATAAATCCTTATTCCGCATAGTCTATGCTCTGAAGCTTGGTAATTTTAGTAGTTTATGCTTTATGAACTTTTGCTTATCAGCAAACTATAGACGAAGACGCATTAACTTCTTGTTAGGAACAACTCCTTCGATGTATTTATCAACAAAAAAGAGTGTTGTCTACCTTCTTATATTGCCCAAAACATTTTCCAAATCAATCAATTTCATTTTCATGTCAAATGTCACTTCTATTCATCTTGTCATTGATTTTGTGCGCGTTGATCAGCCAGCTGCCGGCTGTCCAATCGGCACGCATTTTGGTGGCACTTGCACCGGATTCCAAGAGTCACCTGCGCTCAATGCTCCCGCTGATCAATCGGTTCGACTCATGATTCTGTGTGCTAATTGGAGCCCGGGGCTGGATATGAATTTAGACTGGTTTTCTGGATCTAGATCCAGACAATTTTTTGGCCCACTTTACTGGATATTTAGTTCAGAAATCAGATCCAGAATTTCACAAAATTTCGAACTCCATTGCTAATATGATTCTTCAAACTTCTCCGATCACCTCTCACAGATTGGCGTCTGATCAGCATCAGGTGCACATCTTCCACATTAGCAGTGAACAAAATGTGAGTGAAAAGCTTGCCCCAAATGTGTCGATGATGCCCGTGCTGATCAACACTGGTGACAACAAAGAAAAAATGGCACAATTTGGTCAAATGGTTTGGCGCGGGACACTGCACGCACCGATGTTGGCGCTGGTCTATTGGAGCTTTGCCGAAAATTTCGCTGACCAGCTGCAAAAGCATTCGGACAAAGTTCGACAAATTTATGAAAATTCTGAAAATTCTTTTCATAAATTTTCATTTATGAAAATTTATGAAAATTTTTGCAAATTTTGTGTTTGTACAGTTTGAGCATGTGTTGAACAGTGAGTGGGATCTGTTCATCGCCGGTGAACTGTTCTCTCTGCACGCATATGCATTTGCGCAACTGCTCCAACAGCGTCTGGTTCCTCTCGTGGTGTTCTCGCCGTCCATGATGATGAGTGCAAATGCATATGCAAATGCACTTGGTATCATTTTTGTCGAGATTCTCGAAAATAATTTCATTTTGACTATTTATTACCGTTAAATACCTAAATTCAGGGCACAGTTGGATCACACATCCATACCCATTCACACCGTTTGTCAAGAATTTTTGCCAAATTTTTAGACTTACCTAGTAACTACATAGGGTTGAAAAATTGTCTGTAAACCGCCGGGGAGAGGGACAAACGATGCTTACTTCCCCACTCCGGAAAATACAACGTACTTTTGTGAAAAATATTTGAAAAATCCGAAACCATAACTAACAGACTTAGAAAAAAGAAAAAGCATACATTGCTTTTGCTGCAGAAAAAAGCAGTCTTTGCTTAGAACATTTTTTTCTACAAAATTTGCTATATTATTTCAAGTTTCTGGTACTTTGTTCAGAGCAACACCTGTTCCGAATTCGAGCACCATTTTGGCATTGTGCGCCTGCTCAGCAAACATCGGCATCGCCAACATTGGTGTGCTGGTGCATAACGATTCCTTGATACTGAAATCTATTTTATAAATATGTAAATTTGGTCTAAATTTGCATATTTTATTTGAAATTTATTGGTTTAAGATCCCATTTAGAACCGGGTTCGGAAACATTTGGTCGACTCATATTAGAAAACGAATACCGGCTTATATTGGCAAATGGATTTCAGGATCAATTTGATCACAACATCTATTGATTTCTGTTTTTTAGAATGTATTCATATTTAGAGTGCTTGATTTGTGAAATTTTGAAACTGGATCGCTGTAATTAACTATCGTCTGACTACTTGTGAGTCTAACCCATCTGGATAAGAATCGAGAATCAAGAAAATACAGATCGGCCAAAAAAATTTGTGGATCATCCAGCAGTTGATCCAGATCCAGTCCCTGCCAAAACTGACCTCTTCAGTCCACAATGCGTGAGGAACACTCGCGTTTTCGGATGGGCCAACACTTCCAACTGGGGTGCCCAGCTGACCAGTCGAATGTGCCCTGGCAGAGTCCGATTTGGGAATTTGCCGCGGTAGGAAAAAATGAATCGGTAATTCGGAACAGGTGTTGCTCTGAACAAAGTACAAGAAACTTGATATAATATAGCAAATTTTCTAGAAAAACCCATTTTAGTTCACAATTGACACAGAGCAGGTGTACAACGGACTCCGAGAAGTTAGTTTGTCTACCATTAAGATTTACATAAAATTTTAATTTATTTTTTTATTATCCGAATTTTGGCCTGAAAACACGTATATAGAGGTTTTCGGGGTGGGGAATCCGAATCTGACGTCAAAATTGATGTATCTTCACGTTTGACGTGGGTTTCACGTGAGGTCAGGTCATGTCAAAAAGTTCAAATTTTAAAAAATGTGAATTTCTGCGTAAAAATTGGGGGTTTCGATGGTGCTGATAACGAATCCGTGCTTAGTTTTTCGACGTTAAATTCCTAAAAACCCGAATTTATTGAAATTTCCGATTTTTCAAATTTACGGATATTTAACCTTGGCAAATCGAAAAACTAAGCACGGATCCGCTATCAGCACCATCGAAACCCCAGATACCAATGTTATGAGCGAAATTGGGGTGGTGTGTTGCGTTGTCGAACCAGAGCCCTGGGGAGTACGCTGCTTTAACCGCTAGGCCACAACCACAGCTGGAGAATTGACCGTTGTTTTCGGGGCATTTTCCTTTCATTATTTGCACCCTTTCAGCTCCCACAGCTGTCTTTCTTGACTCTCATAGCCTTTCATGTTAAAAATCAATTAACAAAATAAAAATTTGTTAAGTTGTTGGACAACCCCTACTATGCTGAGCGTGTGAACAAACTTCGGCACATTTTTCTGGACCGGCCGATGCCCGAACTGGACGAAGCCGCCTTCCATCTGTCTCGCATCATTCGCCATGGGTCGGAACAACAGTTCGCCAGAAAGCAGTTCACCAAGCGAAGGGGTGCCAAACTCGGCTTTATGGAATACTTTCAGCTGGACTGGGCATTCACATTGATCATTTTAGCCCTTGTGTTGTCAAAATGATCAAAACATTAAAAATGTTAAAAATAAAGACAAGCAAGGAATAGCCATGATCATGTAACAAGAAAAATACTTTAAGCATCAGTCTGTATGCATCATCCTTCGGTATTATCTCCAATACAGTCCCCATCCAATAGAGCACACCCTTTAAGGTTAGTTGAAAAATAAGCCCCAATAGAATTCCCTTTCAATAAATATCCCATCCAATAGAGTCGTGTGGATTTTGTGAATTATGGATTAGGATCTAAATGCTGCTGAACTTAATTAATTATGGTCTGAATCTGGGCAATCCAGGAAATACAGAATCGGCTACGAATCATTCAGATCCAGCCCCTATCTCTATTATATTGCCAAAACTGACCTCTTCAGCCCACAATGCGTTAGGAACACTCGGGTATTCGGATGGGCCAATACTTCTAACTGGGGTGCCCAGCTGACCAGTCGAATATGCCCTGGCAGAGTCCGATTTGGAAATTTGCCGCGGTAGGAAAAAATGAAGCGGTAATCCGGAAGGCGTTCAAACGCATCCAAAAACGCGTGCGCAACATGCGGCGGAGCATAGTCCCATGGAATGAATGTGCCGAAGGCAATGTACACGGTGCCTTAGGAAAATTGGGCGATAATTTGGAATAGGCACGGCAACCTAATGATTTCTCCTATCTAAGGACATACTGATTTTGAAACCCACCAACATACCTTTGGAGCTAGGATCCTCCATAAAAGTTCGATAGTCCTCAGGGAGTGTTGAAGGCCGTTCACAATGCGCACCAGCAGTGAGCACCTCCCGAACAACTTCAACATTTATTTGTAACAATTTAAATTTGAGACCATTTGAGCACCTGGCTGCGGGAAGGCCAGCATCTCGATGGAGTCTACCAGGGACATCTCGCTCTGGGCGTACATTTGTCCAAAAGAAAACCTTTTCTGTCCAGTCAGAGGCGCTATATATGGACTGATCAAGAAGTTTTCTGAAATTGATAAAAAAAATTTAAAACTCCAAATGCTTATCAGAAATATAATTATAGACATGGTCTAATATGTCAGACAACTTTTTAGACATCACGCCAAGATTATACTTGGAGTAAAACCAACCAATAAAAATTGTGGAGCTCATTTCACCCAAAGCTTCGAGCACATTGACCAATTGATCCACGAATGAACTGGGCTGGAAGCGGTCCCGGGCATGCCGAGGCAACGGTGTGAATGGGTATGGATGTGTGATCCAACTGTGCCCTGAATTTAGGCATTTAATGGCAATAAATAGTCGTCAATATAAAGGTATTTTCGAGAATCTCGACAAATAACATGAGAAGAAGCACCAATATGATACCAAGTGCATTTGCATATGCACTTGAACTCATCATCATGGACGGCGAGAACACCACGAGGGGGACCCGACGCTGTTGGAGCCAGTTGCACAAATGCAAAAGCATGCAGAGAGAACAGTTCACTGGCGATGAACAGGTCCCACTCACTGTTCAACACATGTTCAAACTGGAAACTTCAGTACAAAAAGGGTACTTTTCGGTTATGGGGTAACAGACCAATGTCTTACCAAGATTACCGTGTTTAACATTTCCATAGACATGTTATGCAATATTGTTTCGACTTCCTTGGTAAGATTGATCGATCGGAAGGATCAAGAATCGTATTAGCATTAGAGCTTGAGATTCTGTTTTCTGGACTTTTGCTGGACTAAATATCCAGAAAAGCCAGAATCCAGAAGAAACCCAGTCTAGATCTAGATCCATATTCAGCTCCAGGATTTAATTAGCATACAGAATCGAGAGTCGAACCGATTGATCAGCGGGAGCATTGAGCGCAGATGACTCTTGGAATCCGGTGCAAGTGCCACCAAAATGCGTGCCGATTGGACAGCCGGCGGCTGGCTGATCAACGCGCACAAAATCAATGACAAGATGAATAGCATTTGGAACATTTGACTTGAAAATGAAGTCATTAATGTTTTGGGCGAATATGATGAGCTAATAAGGTGGACAACATCAACTGTTGAGCACTCTTTTTTGTCAATAAACAAATCGAAGGGGTTGTTCACCCAACAAGAAGAAGTTAATGTGTGTGTATTCGCCTAATAGTGTTTGCTGATAAGTAATAAAAGTTCATAAACTACCAATTTACACAAATTACGAGCACCCAGCAACAAAGCATAGACTATGCCGAATAAGAATTAATGATCTTATGCCATAAGCCTCCAATAATTATTTTTCAACAACCTATCTTTTTTAAACCTCTTTTTATTTCAACCTGTTTCAACCTTTTAAGTCCCGCGGTTTATTTTTTTAAAATTTACCAATAGCACACTATACGGCTCGTTTCGAAGAGATAAGAATGGATAAGAATTTAAGAAATAATAATTTTCCCACACAAGGACGATATGTCCTTCCAGTCTTGCGTTGGACAGAACAATGTTTTTGTGATCCATCTCAAAATGATCTGATCCTGATCTGATCTGAACTGATCCAGGGTTTCAGATCAGATAAGGATCAGATCATTTTTGAAAATCACGGATCAGGATCAGATCATTTTTAAGGGTTTTAAAATGATCCCAAACACACCCCAAGGAAAGGAAAATTTTCTCATTTTCACAAAATTTTTTCCGAAATTTTTTGAAAGAATATATGAGATTTCTCCTGAAAATCGGAATTTTTGGTCAAAAACCAAAACTTTCAACCCGTGGATCTTTAAATAGTTGTAAAAAATTGATTTTTGTTGACATTAAATATATATATATATATATGCTGAAGGCTGATGCATATAGGCTGAGATGCTTACAATATTTTTCTTGTTACATGGACTTGGTTAATCTGTTTGTATTTATTTTTAACTTTTTAATGTTCATTTTGACAACACAAGGGCTAAAATGATCAATGTGAATGCCCAGTCCAGCTGAAAGTATTCCATAAAGCCGAGTTTGGCACCCCTTCGCTTGGTGAACTGCTTTCTGGCGAACTGTTGTTCCGACCCATGGCGAATGATGCGAGACAGGTGGAAGGCGGCTTCGTCCAGTTCGGGCATCGGCCGGTCCAGGAAAATGTGCCGAAGTTTGTTCACACGCTCAGCATAGTAAGGGTTGTCCAACAACTTAACATTTAAAGATTAAATAAAAAATAAAATTTATGTAAATTTTAATGTTAGACACACTAACTTCTCGGAGTCCGTTGTACACCTGCTCAGTGTCAATTGTGAACTAAAATATTTTTTCTACCAAAATTGGTGTTATTATGCCAAGTCTTTGTACTTTGTTCAGAGCAATACCGGTCCCGAATTCGAGCACCATTTTGGCATTGTGCGCCTGCTCGGCAAACATAGGCATCGCCAACATTGGCGTACTGGTGCACAACGATTCCTTGATGCTGAAATCCCGTATTATGAATATGAAAATTGATCAAATTTGCTTCAATTTTGATTTTTTTAGAAGTTTATTGGTTTAAGATCCCATTCAGAACCGGGTTCAGAAACATTTGGTCGACTCATATTCAAACGCAAATGCCAGCTTATATTATCAAAAACGATTTCAGGACCAATTTGATCACAATATCTATTGATTTCTGGCTTATTAGAATAATAATCATATTTAGAGTCCGGGATTTGTGAAATTCTAGATCTGGATCTAAATGCTAGACTTGACTATGGTCTAAGTCTGGTCATTCTGGATAAAAAACCAGAAAATCTAGAATGGCCAAAAAATGTTTTGATTAAGTAATCCAAATACAGCCCCGGTCTATATTTTTATTGTCAAAATTGACCTCTTCAATCCACAATGCGTGAGGAACACTCGGGTTTTCGGATGGGCCAACACTTCCAACTGGGGTGCCCAACTGACCAGTCGAATGTGCCCTGGCAGAGTCCGATTCGGGAATTTGCCGCGGTAGGAAAATATGAATCGGTAATCCGGAAGGCGTTCAAACGCGTCCAAAAATGCGTGCGCAACATGCGGTGGAGCATAGTCCCATGGGATGAATGTGCCGAAGGCAATGTACACTGTGCCTTATTAGGAAAATTGGGATAGGCATGGTGGTGATTTCTTCTAACAAGGAACGGGCCCAAAGTGACTTTTTTCGGGCGTCTCATCTTGACCAATTTATAGAGCATCCACGGGTATGATGTGAATTTTCAATCGCAGCTGCCCATTGCACGAAATAAATACGTTGTGAATTTTTTAATTTTCATTTCACGTGCGCTTAACCCGTGCCGGAACCTGTACATCGGCAGTCGGCACTGTGATAGCACAGGCGTCAATGACAGTGTTATGAAAGGCAAATGTATCTTATGCAAAAATAAGTGCAAAAAAAATTCCCGATTTTTCTGAAACAATAAGTATACGCAATGATAAGACCTTGTCAGTTAAAAAAATTTATTTTTATAAATTTAATTAAAAAAAAATATTATATAAAATAACTTTTAAATCGGGGGATATTCGAATTATCAATAAAAACATTTTCTACCCCAAAATTCTGTTTCGAGATGTTATTGTCTATTTGTTGCAACCCCATCTACATACCTTTGGAGCTAGTGTTCTCCATAAAAGTTCGATAGTCCTCAGGGAGTGTTGAAGGCCGTTCACAATGCGCACCAGCACTGAGCACCTCCCCAACAGCTTCAACATTTGTTACAGTTAAAATTTGGGATCATTTGAGCACCTGGCTGCGGGAAGGCCAGCATCTCGATGGAGTCCACCAGGGACATCTCGCTCTGGGCGTACATTTGACCAAAAGAGAACCTTTTTTGTCCAGTCAGTGGCGCTATGTATGGACTGATCAAGAAATCTTCTGAAATTGGTAAAAAGTTTCGAAACTCTAAATGCTTATCAGAAAAAAATGTTCGACATGGTCTAATATCTGTAATCTAATGTCAGACAACCCAGACAAGTCAGTCTAAAATCAGACATCTAATAAGTTAAAATCCTTTTGTACACATGAAATTTTTCTAAAATTGAAAAAAAATCCAAAACTCTAAAGATTATCGGAAAAAATGTTCGACATGGTCTAAATGTCAGACAACGTCTAACTTGAATGCATTTCAGACATCTCGCCAAGATTATATATACTTGGAGCAAAACCAACCAATAAAAATTGTGGAGCTCAATTCACCCAAAGCTTCGAGCACATTGACAAATCGGTCCACTAATGAACTTGGCTGGAAGCGATCCCGGGCATGCCGAGGCAACGGTGTGAATGGATATGGGTGTGTGATCCAACTGTGCCCTAAATTTGCATATTTAATGACAATAAACAGTCGTCAATATGAAATTATTTTCGAGAATCTCGACAAAAAATGATACCAAGTGCATTTGCATATGCACTTGAACTCATCATCATGGACGGCGAGAACACCACGAGGGGAACGCGACGCTGTTGGAGCAGTTGCGCAAATGCATATGCGTGCAGGGAGAACAGTTCACCGGCGATGAACAGATCCCACTCACTGTTCAACACATGTTCAAACTGTACAAACACAAAATTTCAAAAAAATTTTCATAAATTTGTCGAACTTTGTCCGAATGCTTTTGCAGCTGGTCAGCGAAATTTTCGGCAAAGCTCCAATAGACCAGCGCCAACATCGGTGCGTGCAGTGTCCCGCGCCAAACCATTTGACCAAATTGTGCCATTTTTTCTTTGTTGTCACCAGTGTTGATCAGCACGGGCATCATCGACACATTTGGGGCAAGCTTTTCACTCACATTATGTTCGCTGCTAATGTGGAAGATGTGCACCTGATGCTGATCAGACGCCAATCTGTGAGAGAAGGTGATCAATCGGAAGGATCAAGAATCATATTGCATTAGAGCTTTTGTGAAATTCTGGTTCGGATCTTTGACTAAATATCTAGAAAAGCCAGAATCAACAAAACCAACGATCGGCCAAAAAAAGATCTGGATCTAGATCCAGAAAACCCAGTCTGGATCCATATCCAGACCCGAGCTCTAATTAGCATATAGAGTTGAGAGTCGAACCGATTGATCAGCGGGAGCATTGAGCGCAGATGACTCTTGGAATCCGGTGCAAGTGCCACTAAAATGCGTGCCGATTGGACAGCCGGCAGCTGGCTGATCAACGCGCACAAAATCAATGACGACAAGATGAATAGAAGTGACATTTGACATGAAAATGAAATTGATTGATTTGGCAAATGTTTTGGGCGAATATGAACAGTTAATGAGGTGGACAAACATCAACAGCTGAGCACTCTTTTTTGTCGATAAACACATCGATGGGGTTGTTCCCAACAAGAAATTAATGCGTCTTCGCCTGTGGTGTCTGCTGATAAGGAACAGTTCATAAAGCATAAACTACCAAAACACCAAAAGCAACAGAGCATAGACTATGCGGATTAATAAGGATTGATGATGTTATGCCATAAAGCCTCTAACAATTATTCTTGAAAGCCCTATTTTTAAACCCCCAAAAAGGATGAAGTCAAAATCCGTGTTGAATATTGCAAATTCAACTTCAACAAGGCGTATGTGGTGGTCAGGGACTACGGTATATTTTTAGTCTAGCTGGCGTCTGGCAATTCAATTACCGTAAATCCTCTAATAGAGCCCCCGGGGGCTCTATTTTTCAACCCCTCAAAAATCGGAAAATTAAAAAAAATTTCATCTCATAAATATGGATTCCCGTGGGTTTTTCCCAAGTTTAAATA
>JAEHOM010000428.1:0-12082 GCA_016433075.1 Hoplolaimus columbus | reverse complement strand
GGGGGCAGAGAGAAAGTGAGATATTGGATTGCCAAAAAAGAAAACGGAGGTCGAGTCTAACGACGGGCCGGATTGGTGGTTGGCGGATGGATAATCTCCGCTCGCCTCTTTTGGGAAATCCTTTTTCCCATTGGATTGGAAGCAAAAAGGAAGGAATGGAGGTCGAGGGTCGGCATGATGACGACAAACTGAATGGGCAAGGCGAACCGACCGAAGGTATGCGAAAAAAGGAACTTGAGAAAGGAGCTTAATGCGGCAAAATTGTACCAAATTCTCAAGACGGAATGACGGCCGGGACCACCTTCATCAGCAGCATACAACACTATTGTTGCTATTGTTTGTGGTACTCGTTGGTCTCCTCTCCTTTCCACAATGAACATTCACACCCTCCCCCTCCCTCCCCGCCTCGACCGAACCCAATAAAAGTCTCATCAGCCGGTAGGTCTTTCCCCTCCCTACTCCCCATTCATTATTCATTTGTTTTGGCCATCAAATTCAAACGCACCACGACCTCCCGCGGCCATCAGCTCCACTCTCAACAGGTCGTTAGCACTCCCAAAATGGGCCAACCCTCCGCCCTCCTTCACCATCATCATCCCCCATGCATAGCATATCCACCAAAATGCATTTGTGTTGCCCCTTTTACAATCCCTGGCCATGTCCCCTGCCCACCTTTCTTTCGACCATTTTCTTTCCCTCACTTTCCCTCTGTTGGAGTACTCCTTCCTCCCCACCCACACACTCACCATAACACATCTCTTGCCCCAATTCTTCGCGCAGAAAATTGCCATTTTTTGTTCCATTTTGCTCCCACACAAGTTGGCTTGTAAGTGAGTCCGTCCAACGGCCAATCTGTCCAAATTGGCACCTTCGACTGATGAGAGTGAGTGAGAGAGAGAGTGCACCCACCGATTAGACTTTAGGCTGATGGAGCGGGTGGGTGATATGGGCATATAAGCTCTCACCAATTACTCGCCGTCTACATCTCTACATCTTTCCCGTCTCATCCAATCGGCCTCATTCAACCAATTCATTCGTCTTATTAGCATGTTCTTGGTCTTCATCTTCTTCTTCGCCCAATTCGTTCTGTTCCACTTGGTTCGGCCATCCCCGGTCAGTCCCAACCCCACCGCCCTAAGCATGTTGGCCCCGGAATCGACTGACCAGCCGACTGTCAGCAACGTGTACATTGACGAGAAGGTAGTCAGCAGGGAGGGGGGAGGGGATGAGATGGGTCAACAATCGTCACTCTGTCGTGTTCGAATCTTATTCAGACTTACACAGTCAAGGAGTTCCACGAGTTGGTAGAGAAGCTGAACACTGACATTCGGGACATGTTCAAGACGGTGCTGGTGCACATACACCAACCATCACCCACCACCACCAACCCATTTTCAGATGGAGCGAGACAGCGCGAATCTCTCTACCGCGATGTTCATGCTGAGTGGTCGAGTCGAACAGTTGGAACAGTCCTTTAACATCAGCGACAATGGCCCGTCTGCTATCCTGCTCCCCTCCCCTTCTCCCATGTCCCATTGCATTCTGATCACTGTTTTGGCCCTCCTTACGCTTATCATCGCTGCGCTGGTGTTAAGCAACACACTGATCATCCGCAAGTTGATCACCGCTACAGCAACGGACGGGGCAAAAACAAAAAAGAAGGCGGAGGCGAAGAAGGGCGGGACGGACCAGCAGAAGCAACAGCAGCAACAGGAGATTTTGCAGCTGATGGAGAACAGGCAGGAACACTAACAAGAGCGAACGAATCATCTCGACCATCTCCGATCAGTCAGTGATCGCAACAAACTCACTACTATTCACACATACACAGCCACAGCCCGTTCCCAAATTTGATTTTTGACTGTAAACATTTCCTCCATCATTTTCTCGTACAAGCAAAAGCATAAAGCCTTTTTCCCTCCAAATTTGGCACTTTTACCACAAATCTGCATTAATAAGACGTACAGCTTTGGCATAAAATGGATATTTTTGGACATTGAAAGAAATGAGTGAGTGAATGAATGAATTGAATGGGTACTAACTGGTGAAAAGTAAATTAAAGCACAAATCCAGAATATGCTCATCGGTTTATCGTTATTTTTCTTTGCGTTTCAGATTGCTTTTCGACTATCCGAAATTATTTTATTGAAAGCTCGCAAATGCCATCCTAAAGTGTGTTTTTCGGATGACTTCTCTGCTGATTCACTCACATTGGCTAGGTTAACTCATAAATATGCGGCAGGCAAAGGTGAACCCTAGACTGTGACTCAATTCTGATTGAGCGTCGACGACCGTATCAGCAATGTGACGATGGGCCTTTCCTCCGTGCCTCCGTCCCGTTCGTTGATAGAGTCCAATTAGTCCGAGCTCTCTCAGGAGACGGTGTAGCCAATCGATAAAGCATTAGAGCGCAGATGCAGATCGGAAGTTTTCGGCCCAATAACGGGCGCTTCAGTCTTTTCACAATGGGAAAAGGTGTCTTCGGCGGGTGAGCAATCGCGACTTGGCCAAACACTTCATTGGAAGAACACTGGCGCTGCCTGATTTGTTGCTGTCCCTATTTTGTGTTGGAAACCATTTGATCCGATCTCATTCATCTCCATTTGTAATACCGATTTGATTGTGATTGTGATAAAAAAAAACCCAATTAAACGGGCTTCATGAAGTGGCATTTGGCACTTTGGCTTGCTTCTTCCGTTCTAGTTCCTTCCAATGTGTCTGTGGCTTTCTGTCTTCAGAGCTCTGTCTTTGCCATTTGGTTCTCCATATTTCTGTCCTCCCTTAACCTACTCAAATTTTGGCTCCGGCTTCTTCCGACCCGAAACAGTTCCTCTCGTCTCCCTCCACCCATGGCGATGGTCGATGTTCGCCTCCTCTGCTGTTCTCTTAAAAACACACATAGTCTCCTTTTTCCCTCCGTTTTCTTTGTTTCTTTCGAAAGTGAACGGAGCGAACTGTCCTACAATCTGCCACCTCCCTCCTCTCCCAGCAACAAAACAAGCTCTTCCCTCCACCCCCTCTCCCTCCCTCCTTCCAGCATGCTCTCCTCTTCCTCGTCCTCCAAGCTGGTCGATCTGTCGTTGTTCGACTGACCGAAACTCCGGAAAAATGGATCAACAAGTCCGGGAGATAGAGGAAAGAGAGAGATGCTCAAACAAACGGAGAGAAAGAGACGGACGGAGACGAATGAATGACTTTGAGTGGACGACGATAGAAAGGGAGAGCGGCGGAGGGGCGGAGAGAGGCTTCCGGCTCGGATGAAGCCTGGATCCGGTGAATTTTCGACCGTGTGAACAGTGGTGGGTGCGAGGGAGGGTGTGACTGGATTGGTCGTGGGAGGAGGGAGTGAGTGCGATTAAGAGCTTTCCCATGCAGCGGATGGGGATGGGGATGACTCTGTCTGTGCCTGACAATCTGTTGTCTCCAATACATTTTCACTTTTGGAAAGGACATATACAACAACTCCAGTCCACCCGCCCCCAGCTCCTCCATCCGATGACGAAGTCCACTGGCCAATCAGTCAAGTCATTGCATATACGACATACCACCCCCATCCACTCAGCCCCTCTAACAAAATAATAAAAATGGCTTTGGGAGTTATTATTACCCGCCATCACAACACAATTTGCCTTTAACTTCGCGGTAAGTGCTGGGAAAAGTGCAAGTTGGTGAAAGCTTCCACCGATTTGTGAATTTTATGAGCCCAATTCCCAATTTCTTTTCAAAAAAGTGGTGAAAAGCTCCATTCCACTCACTTTCTTTCCTATTATGGAGCAAAGGTTTTTTGGGGTCCACTGACTCACAAGTCAGCTATGGCTGACCAGAAAGGGGAATGGATGGTCTTTCGACAGCCTTCCTCCCTATCCACTCCTTCACCTCGCCTCGTCCGCTCTTCCCCAAATTGCCTCCGGACATGTCCACCCGCCCGCCCCATTTCCACGCTTCAACACCCGCCGTAATGGGCAATCGCGCCCAGTTCTTTTCTGTGCTTTTTGTACAATGCGGGGGATTTAGACAGGCGCTGGGTGGTAGATCTCTCGCGGGATTGGATGCGATGATGTGTCCCCACGCGCAAATCGCCGGTTTTCCAAAGACCGACTCACCGCGCCCACCACCCACCCAATTAAATCCCAATTTGTCACCATTTTTCACCATTTTTGCACACAACTCCAACCTCATCACTCATCACTCAGTCAGCACCCTCAGAAAAACGCATAATTAACAACAAATAAAATTGGTCGACTGTAATACCATTCGTTCTCCCCGTTTTCATTTGCTCCCAAAAGCTCCAACCAAACTGCGGATGAGAGCCATCCTTTCTTTACTAATGGAAGATGGGATTCGTTTAGTCGGCCAGCACCTCACTTCCACCCTCTCTCTGCCCACCTGTACTGGAGTGGTTAGTTCTCCCCATTCCAGCAGATTCCAACCACTTTTTAACTCACTCATCAGTCAGTATAACAAACAAAGCCGGAAAAAAGGCTTATTATCCAAACAAACAAATGGAAACAGAGCTTGGACGGGTGAATGGAGAAGAGCACAGAGACACTTTTGGAAATGCAAAAAGGGCGATGATCTCTGAAGAGCTGTTACGTTACGGAAGCATTTTGGCCCGTGTCTCTCTCTCATGCGGCTTGTATCAATAATCGTCGTTATGACGCGGTTGTTACTCTGGTGCTTGTCCGGGGCTCCGGGGCTCGCGCCCTGTCTGACTCATCCTTCCCACTTCCTTCCCCTCTCACTTGGCACTCACTCTGCGATGATACACGCGCGCGAAGAGTTGTACGAGTAAAAAGGCTTCAATGCTTTACAGAACCTGTACTCGCGCCCAACAACGCATCCTCGGGGGGAGAGGGGGGGAAGCTCTTTGGTGCGGACAACTTTCAGCTGCGATTGCTGCGGTGATGAAAAGCTTTCCAGAAGCACTCCCTCCTATCGATGGTGATGACACTCCCAAAAATGACGAACCCATCAATGGGGAGGATGGATGGGGATTGGATGGATGATGAGTGATGAGGATGATATGTGTATGTGTGGTTGAGCGATTCCCTCTCCCCCCGCGCTTCTCCTCAGACCACTCACACCCTTCAAAGAGCTCCGCCGATCAGCCAGCAGAGAAGAAGCACCCCGGAAACAGCCAAAGTCCAAATGCTAATTCCAACCCACTCAAAAGAGAAGGACCGAAGAACACGTGACTTTTTCACCGTTCCCTTTTTTTGACTTTCTGCCAATGGTTTTCCCTTCCTTCCGTCCTTTTGTTCCCCTTTTCCATTCATCTTTTTGAATCATTCACACCACAGAAACAGAAGAAGAAAGGAATAAAGCAAAGCGACCAAATATTAGCGAAGGGAACAATCCCAGAAAGGAATGTGCGTGGCGTGAAGAAGAGGCCGCCAAGCGCCAACCCAACCCCAAACCTCAAGCTCAACCCATCCATTGTTCACCACTTCTCCTGGCAACGTCCTTTCGACTTTTGGCCACCCAAAAATCTCTTCTTCCTCCCCTCGCTCCATTTTTTGCCTCAAATGCTAATGAGTTCTAAAATGCAAACCCTCTACGCCCTTCAATTTCTGATCGATGGTCATCATCATCTGTCCCTTTCCTTCACCCCCCCCCTGCCTTCCCCATATTTATAGAGATTATTCCGAGCAACAATTCCATCCATTCCCATCCTTCTCATTTCCCCAAAATCATTCACAGCAATGAAGCCGGACGACCATCGACGGAATGGTTGGCGGGAAATGGTTACTACTAGTACACAATGTACCTCATCCGACAACTGTTGGCAGCGGCGACCTTCTTGCAGGACAGTTCCTCCTCCATTATGCCCTAAGGCAACAGTCCCAGGCTGTGGTACCACGACATGTCGGCTTGTCCTTAATCGAAGTCACTTCTTCGTTTTCCTTTTTCTTGTCAACCTCACATCTGTGTGCTGCTTGAACAGCACGAACATCAGTGGTAGTGCATCTGCTGTCCGAATAGTTCCTCAGACTTCCGTTGATCTCATCGACTCTTCCAACAACAACAGCGGCATAAGCTTGTTCGACATTCTCTCTGGTGCAGCAACAACAACAACTCTGCTGAACTCAACAACGACGACAGAAACAGCACAGAACGAAACCCAAAAGCATTTTGAGGTTGGCTGCTCAGTGCTCACACAAATCCCATTAACTCATTGTTAATGACCTCTTTTCCTGTGTGTCAGATGTTCGCGTTCAAATGGTCGCACATCGCGGGCCCTTTTGGCGTCTCCCTGTGGCTTCTCCTTGCCAGCTTCGCCAAAATATGTATGTGTCGTCCCATAAATTCCCCGCCACACGTGGATGAACCCCTTCTCCCTGCACAGTGTTCAACATGAACAAACGCTTTGCGGAGGCCATTCCCGACTCCGCTTTGCTCATTGTGCTCGGCCTCTCAGTGGGATGGCTGCTACGCATGCTGGATGTTCGGGATGAGGTAAAAACATGAATGAGTTACAGACTACTCCAGAGCCTCCCCATAATTCTTTTTTCGGTTTTCACTCTGCAAACCGACACCTTCTTCCTGTACTTGCTCCCGCCGATCATCTTCGATGCCGGCTACTTCATGCCAAACCGCCAGCTGTTTGACAACCTGGACTCCGTCCTGCTGTTTGCCTGCGTCGGCACCATTTGGAACACATTGGCCATCGGCTTCTCCCTCTTCTGGATGGGTCAACTGTCCCTGTTCTCAGCCGACTCCTCCTCCTTCTCCATCTTCGAAATTCTGCTTTTCGCCTCTCTGTATGAGACATTCATTTTCCCAAGTTCTAATGATTTCCTTCCTTTATAAGCATCTCCGCCGTCGATCCCGTTGCTGTGATTGCCGTCTTCGAAGAGGTTGTTTTGACAATGACTTGTGGGTCTAGCCAGAACGGTTCTTTCTCATCAGATACATATCAACGAGTTCCTCTTCATCAACGTGTTTGGCGAAGCTCTGTTCAACGATGGTGTCAGTGTGGTGAGTCTCTAAAATAAGTGTCCCAAAGGTGCTTCCTTCCCTTTTCCTTAAGGTCCTTTACCAAATGTTCAACAAATTCATCGCCATTGGCCCTTGCATCAACACGATGGACTACGTGAAGGGTGTGTTGTTCTCTGCGTTCAAACAGAATATTTTTGAATGCCCTTTTCCGAAAGGCGTCGGCTCTTTTGCAGTCATTGCGCTTGGCGGAGTTCTGGTTGGTTCAGTGCATAAGTAGGTCGGTGGCTATTTTTAACCTTCACCTCTTCCCTTTCGAAGATCGGACTCCTTTTTGCCGTGATCACCTGCATTGCCACCAAACTTACCAGTCGGGTCCGCATCCTGGCCCCCGTCTTCGTGTTCGTCGTCCCCTACATGTGAAATATTCCTGCACTTCGCCAAATGCTTTCAATGCAAACTTTGTTCAGGTCCTATCTGACTGCTGATCTGTTCGGCCTCTCCTCCATCCTCGCGTTCGTCTCCCCTCATTCACTGACCATTTATGTACATCATTGCTTTCAGCATTGTCGCATGCGGCATCGCGATGAAGCAGTACGTGAAAGGCAATTTGAGCCATGACGCAGCCAATTCCGTCAGTTAGACTGTTTTGAAGGTTAGAAGTGTATTGCACTTTCTCTTTCAGGTCAAATACTTTGTGAAAATGCTGGCACAGTGCAGGTCTGTCTCCCCTCTGTCTCTCCCTCCATTTTGGGAGTCCACTGATGAAGCCTTCTCTTTAGCGAAACGCTTATCTTCATGTTTCTCGGCCTCTCAACTGTTTCCTCAAAACAGCACAATTGGGATGGCTCCTTCGTGGTGGCTACCGTCGGCTTCTGCCTGCTCCACCGGGTGATCGGTCAGTGCAGTCTTTCTGTCGGATCAGTTTCCTAACTAAGCCCGGCTCCCTCCCCTCAGGGGTTGTCGTCCAGTGTGCCGTTTTGAACCATTTTCGCACCAAAAAATTTTCATTCGCTGACCAATTTGTACTTTCCTATGGCGGCCTTCGGGGTGCTATCGCGTTCGGGCTTGCTGTTTCGCTGGAAGATCATCTCCCGCACAAGTCGATGTCGGTTTTCACGTCGGTCCTTTTGTGTTCATCCTTACGGATCTGCTGTTCAGGTTCGTCACCACATGCATTGTCGTCATCTTCTTCACCGTCTTTGTCCAGGTAAGCGATTACCCAAAAAAGGCTTTTGTCATCAGTCGGTTCCTTTCCCAGGGAATCACCATCCGTCCTCTGCTTTATTGGCTGAAGGTGGAAAAGCACGATGTCGACAGAGAAGAGACAATGTTCGAGAAGATTTGCACCAGGGTGAATGCGGAAAAACGGACCGATAATTCTCACCGACATAACCCCAGTTCAGCATTGCGACTATATGATGGCAGGCATCGAGGACATCGCCGGACTAAAAGGCCGAAATGCCATCCGGGACACATTCGAACGGTTCAATGCAAAAATCCTGAAGCCCGCTTTGATGCGAGGCGAGCAAAAAAAGTCCTTCGACGCATCGCCCATCATACGCGCATACGCCAAAATCACATTTCTGGAGGCACAACGCATGGCCAGGCTCAGCTACCGTAAACGTCGATGTCCCGCCGGATCCGGCCATAAAGTGGTTCCGGCGCCGAGCCCCTCCTCGGCCAGCTCCACACTCACCTACTGTCAATGGACTTTGGACAAAGCGGCGAAGAAGGCGGTGTTGTCCGGCAACGCGGCAAAACAGCTGACGGCCAACATTCGTTCCCGGACGGGCTCCTCCCAGGAAAGCCAAACGGATGCCGAGAGCGACGAGAGCGCGGAGGCCCAAAGGAAAAGTGACGCCACCGACGACCATTTGTACGCGATGTTCTCGCGTTTACTGGACAGAAAAGTGAGGGAGTTGAGGCTGGCGGAGGAAAGGCGACAGAAGGAGGAAGAGGAGGAGGACGAGGACGACATCAAAGACAACTACATGCAGGCACTTTGTGGAGGCCCCACGCGTCTTGCTCTTCTTGCGGCGCCCCCGGCACCGGCGTCCGCGCGCCGCAGACGCTCGTTGAGCCCTGCAGTGGAGGTTAGTAACACTCCAATCAAATGAAGAAAAGTCATAAATGTGATGGAAGGGATGGGATGGAAACAAATGAACGGTTAGAAGCCAGAAAATATGTATGCATAAAAGAACAGTTAAATGTTGAAAGAAATACTTTTACAAATGTGAAAGGAACAGAACCAACAAAAAAGGCCGCCATCACTAATGATTACATAAATCAGTACATACAAATGACACAAACCATCGGTCATAATTTTTTTGGTGACGTCAACTGTATCTTAAAATTAGCCAAAAGCAGTATCGCTATTCGTTAAAATGGGGGAGCAAATCATATTTCATTGGTAAATTCTATTTCATTGGTAACGACCATTACCTGGCAAAAGACAATGATAACAGTTGGTAATACATCCCGGTTCAGAGACAGATGGATCGCCGACCAACTAGGCCACCCGCCGACCCAGAACAGCAGCAAGACAGATAAGCATAAGCAGATGGCGAAGATATTATAATCCACCCAAAAACAGTACCAGTGAATGCTCATTCAGTTAATTATTTTTGATTGTATATCTATCACAAACAGTAACCTATCAAAACAAAATATTTCAAAAATGTCATTAAGAAGAATTGAGTGATGATTAGCTTGGATGTGGTATGAAATCGTAGAAGAACTTACGGAGTATCAACATTTAAATTTTTGTAAATATCCACGGCAATCAAAATCTTTTGACAATTTTTTACCAATGCCTCAAAGTGACCTTTGGATAGGCCATTGAATTCTCAATCAAATGCGAATTCGTGATACGGAATGTGCACATAGTTGTGAATGGTTCTGATCACTACGCGCTGATTGCACTTAAAGGCACTTTGAGCTCTTCCACAAGGGCGTGCGTTTTGATAAGTAAAATGCCCAAAGGCGCATCCTCAGTGCCCAACACGGCCAACAGCATTGAGGCAACACGGGCAAGCACGACGGTGCCTCGCTCACAGCCGATGATCACTTCCTTAAGTTCGTCCCGAACACCTTTGAAAGCACATTGAACAGAATGGAAGAAAGACGCGGAAAGTCAACAAAACAGTAACCATGTCGCTCAAAGGCCTCCCAAATGTTGGCAAGCAGAGCGGCGTACACATTGCCACCAATTTGGGCATTGTCAACACCCGTCCTGGACACAGTCAGACCTTAACTGATCGTACTGAAACTATTCACCAAAGGATTATTAAAATGGGATCTATAGAATATAATAATTATCAAATATTGTAAAAGCGTTCAAAAACCAATTATATCAAACATATCATTTTACCTAACATTAATTTCGATTGGATTTTCGCCAAGGTTTATGTTCCAAGTATGAAATCAGGCCTGTATGCCCGTCAATATACATATTTCACACATTTACAAAGAACCTCACAAGCCACGTATGTTTCTGAATTTTTGTGAAATTTTTAACTCGAGGAATCGCTGATCATGAATCCGGGCTCAAATTTTCAATTTTTAATTCTCTAGCACTGATTTTAGGTAATTTAAAGCATTTAAAAGAAAAAATAACCCAGTTTTTTGAGCATAACTTTAAATAACAATGAGAAACAGTAATTAATTTGGCAAAAATAGTTGGTAATACGATATTAAGAAGCATGTTGGGAACAGACGTAAAGCTACTGCGCCAGGACATTTTTCGCGCCATATTAAACTGAAACATAGAAGTACAATGACAAGGACCATACCGTCTTTGTTGAATAGAATGATGCCAGCAACTCCGCCACCGACTACCTGGCCAAGGAAAGCATCTAATGCTCGTGTCTTCAACATTAAATGCAAAACAATCTGATGATAAGAATCTTCAGATAGGTGAAAAATCGAAACAAAATAAAAAAAATATTCTTCGTTATTTAAACAGTTATTCCATATTTGTTTAAGAGCAAATTATTTACTGAACAAAAACAAATAACTTCTATCTTTAATTTACTGTACGAAAAACAAATGACCACACATGCTATTATTATCACAGAGGATGCTTATTTTGTCACATTTTGAAAAAATTAAAACTGTTTATAAATACATTAATAATTAGAGATTCTGTGCGTCATTTTAGTAAATTAGATACAATCCAGTTCTAGGTTATAGGTAATTAAAAATCAAAATGTAATCAAAAGCTAGAAAATGTAAAATTTATTTAAAAAATAAATGATGATCTCAAAAACAACAAATAAGACAGAAAGCAAGGCATTACAATGAGATCTTCCTTCAGCATTCAAAATATTCAATACGCTTAATGCCACTTTAGTCTGTCCATCGATGAGTGCACTGAGGATTTGTGCAGACATAATACAAACGCATTTCTTCCTTAAATGAATAGTTTTGAAGAGATTACTGACAACTATGCGAATATCAAATTTTGAATTATTAGAAAATATATTTTAAAACAAAAAAACATAAATCAGCAAGCGAGATGTGCATTTGGCTACACCTACACCAAGGCCGTAACGAGGAAAAATCAAGGGGGAGGGCTATGAACAAAACATTTGTTTGCGCGACCTTTTTTTACTCTCACTTTGGCTTAAAAAACGTGCTAATATCCCTCAAAAATGCTTTTTTTTGGAATAAACCCAGTAATCGATTGTTTTTGAATAAAATCAATTTTTGAGCCTATTTTTGTTGATCGGAGGTGCAGATAGGCTACCGCTAAGGAAATTTTGTTGAATTTTAGACAACTCACAATCAATTTTACCCATTCTCATCGAAAACTTTCTCAGAATTTTTCATAGGGTGGGAAAATTCTTCCTCCCTTCCCCCTCCCTGGCTATGGGAATGGCTTGGCCTACCCTTCGCACTCGTCCGCTTTTGCCACATAAGTCAAGTAACATTTTTCCTACTTTTTCGTGCCTTCTTGCAGGACAGTTCCTCCTCCATTATGCCCTAAGGCAACAGCCGCAACATGTCCGCTCGTCCTTATTCGAAGTCACTTCTTCGTTTTCCTTTTGCTTGTCAACCTCACATCCGTGTGCTGCTTGAACAGCACGAACATCAGTGGTAGTGCATCTGCTGTCCGAATAGTTCCTCAGACTTCCGTTGATCT
>JAEHOM010000427.1:0-12087 GCA_016433075.1 Hoplolaimus columbus | reverse complement strand
CCTGTCGCCAATAGCCATGGAGCAAAAAGCGGCATAAACACCGTAATCGGTGTCCGGGATTACTTGACCAGTTCAGCCCGGCTCCCACAGGGAAATGCATTTCAGCTGTGGGAGCTGGCTTGCCTGCGATGGCGCCAGCACAGGCACCAAACGCTCAGGCACTTAGCAACCGATACCCCACCCCCGCCTCAGTCACGATAAACCGTGGCTGGGTCGGGTCATCCGCCAGCTTCTGGCGCAAGTGCCCCACCACGATCCGCAGGTAGTGGCTGTCCTCGGTATGGGTTGGCCCCCAGATGTCCTTGAGCAGTTGCTGTTGGGTAATCACCCGCCCCGGGTGGCGTGCCAACTGCGCCAGCACTGCGTATTCCTTGCGGGTCAGCGCCACTTCGGCACCGTCCAGCAAAACGCGGCGATAGGCCAGGTCGACCGTCAGCGGGCCAAAACTCAAGGCGGCTTCCTGAGCCTCTCCGGCCGGTGCCTGGCGCAACAGCGCACGCACCCGGGCAAGAAACTCCTGGATGCCGAACGGTTTGGTCACGTAGTCATTGGCGCCACCGTCGAGGGCCTCGACCTTCTGACCTTCGCTGGCCCGCACCGACAGCACCAGCACCGGCACGCTCGACCACTCGCGAAACTCGCGCAGCACCTGTTGGCCGTCCATGTCGGGCAGGCCCAGGTCGAGTACCAGCAGATCCGGTTTGCTCAAGGCCGCCTGCGCCAGGCCTTCGTTGCCGGTGCCGGCTTCGATTACCTTATAGCCTTGGGAAGCCAGGCTGATGCGCAGGAATTTGCGGATCTGCGGTTCGTCATCAATGACAAGAATCGTCGCGGTCTGGCTCATGGTGTCTCATTAAAACCCATTAAAAAAATCACCCTCTGTAGGAGTGAGCCTGCTCGCGAAAAACCTCTAGGCAACGCGTGCATTCAGGAAGCCATCATTATCGTTAACGACCTTCGCGAGCAAGCTCGCTCCTACGAGGTTTACTCCAGGGCAGGTTGTGTGGGCAGCGGTAAAAACAAGGTGATGCAGGTGCCCCGCCCGTCAATGCCATCGGCTACGCTGATATGCCCACCGTGCGCACCGACCATGCCCTGGCAGATCGCCAAGCCGAGGCCGGTGCCCTGCCCGCCTCGATCACCGCGGGCAGCGGTGTAGAACATGTCGAAGATCTTCGCACGCTCCTCCTCGGGAATGCCTGGCCCTTCATCCGCTACGGCAAAAAACAACTGCTCATCCTGCACGCCCGCGCGCAACTGCAAGCGGCCCTGGGGCGGCGAAAACCGTGCGGCGTTTTCCAACACATTGACCAGGGCCTGCTCAATCAGCGCCGCATGCACATACAACAAGGGCAGTTCCGGCGGCACATCGGTGCTCATCTGCAACGGCGCCAGCACGGCGCGCAATCGCCCAAGGGCACTGCCGACAATATCGCCGGGCGACACCCAATCGCGTGCCAGTTTCAGCGCACCGTGGCCCAGGCGTGTCATGTCCAGCAGATTCTGGATATAACGGTCGAGGCGCTCGGCCTCGTCGCGAGTGCCTTCGAGCAATTCGCGGCGATCCTCCAGGGGGATGGCTTCACCCAGGGCCAGCAGGCTGTCGATGCTGCCGCGCATGGAGGTCAATGGCGTGCGCAAGTCGTGGGACACCGACGCGAGCAAAGCGCTGCGCAGTTGTTCGGTTTCGCCGTGCAGGCGCGCCGATTCCAACTCCTGCCCCAATTGTGCCCGCGCCAGTGCCTGGGCCAGCGGTTGGCTCAACGCGGTGAGCAAGCGTCGACGTTGCCCGCTCAATTCCAGGCCAGGCTTGGCACTGACACCCAGCAACCCCAAGGGCCCCTCTTCACCCGACAGCGGCCACCACCACCAACGCCCAAACGGCAAGGTGCCGGTGCCCATGCCGGCCGGCTGATCATGCTGCCAGGCCCAATCGGCGGCGGCGCGTTCAGCTTCGGTGAGGGTCAACGGGCCACCGGTCTCGACCTTCCAGCCGCCCTGTCCATCGCGATTGACCAGGCACAGATCGAGCTCGTTCCAACCTTGCAGATGGTGGGCGGCGGCACTGATGACAGCTTGGCGGTCGGTGGCAGCGGTGAGCTTGCGCGACAGGTCGAGCAGTTCGCTGGTTTCTTCCTGGGTATCGCGCAACGCCTGCAGCTGGCGGCGCTGGCGTGCGGCGAGGTTGCCGGTCAACGCTGCCATCAGCAGGAAGAACAACAGGGTCAACACGTCTTCTTCGCGCTGGATGGCGAAGGAAAAATTCGGCGGAATAAACAGAAAATCGTAAGTCAAAAACGACAGTGCCGCACACACCAGGGACGGCCCCAGGCTGCTGCGCACCGCCACCAACAGCACGGCGGCAAGAAACACCAGCGAGATGTTCGGCAGCGCCAACGCACTGGACACGGCCCAGGCCACTGCGGCAGCGGCGAGGGTCGCCACCACCGCCAAGGCGTAATCGAACCACACCAACCCGCGCATCTCCGGCAGGCGTGGCGGTGCAGGCATGTCATCGCTGTCGAGGACGTTGATTTCCAAGCCGCGGGCATTGCGCAACAGGCGTGCCGCCAAGCCGCCACCGAACAGGCGCCGCCGCCAGCGCATCCGTGACTGCCCCACCAGCACTAAACTGGCACGGCGTTCGGCGGCGTGCTGGATCAGGGTCTTGGCCACTTCCCCGGCGCGCAGCAACACCACTTCCCCGCCCAGCCGCTCTGCCAGTTGCTGGGCGTTTTGCAGGCGCAGGCGCGATTGCTCATCCCGCGCACGGCCGTTGTCGATGTGCACCAGGCTCCAGGGCAAATGCCGACGCTGGGCCACGCGGCAGGCATGGCGCACCAGTCGTTCGGCTTGCGCATCGCCATCCACACCGACCAACAGGCGCCCACGCACTGCCGGCGCGGCCTGACCGAGTTGGCGGTAGCCCTGGGCCAGGTCATCGTCGACGTGGGCGGCGGCAGTTTGCATGGCCAGCTCGCGCAGGGCCATGAGGTTGGTCTGGGTGAAAAACGCATCGATGGCCGCACGCGCCTGCTCCGGCACATACACCTTGCCGTCACGCAGACGCTCAAGCAGCTCGCGGGATGGCAAGTCGATCAGCAGCAGTTCGTCGGCCTCTTGCAGCACCCAGTCCGGCAAGGTTTCGCGCACTTGCACGCCAGTGATGCCACGCACCTGGTCATTGAGGCTTTCCAGGTGCTGGACGTTGACCGTGGTGAATACGTTGATGCCGGCCGCGAGCAGTTCCTGGATGTCTTGCCAGCGTTTTTCATGACGGCTGCCAGGGGCGTTGCTGTGGGCCAGTTCATCGACCAGCACCAGTTTTGGCTTGGCGGCGAGCAGGCCGTCGAGGTCCATTTCTTCGAGCATCACGCCACGGTATTCGCTGCGCAACAACGGTTGTTGCGGCAGGCCGCTGAGCAAGGCTTCGGTCTCGGCGCGGCCATGGGTTTCGACCACCCCAGCGATCAGGCGCACGCCTTGGCGCAGTTGGGTATGGGCCGCCTGGAGCATGGCGTAGGTCTTGCCGACACCGGGCGCGGCGCCGAGGAAAACTTTGAGCCGGCCACGGCCGTCCCGGGGCAGATCGGCTAACAGGGCATCGGCGCGGCCGGCGTCGCTCATGCTCGGGGGTTCCTTCAGGTATTGATAGAGAGTCTTCAAGGCCGCCATCGCGGGCAAGCCCGGCTCCCACAGTGGAATGCATTCCAAATGTGGGAGCCGGGCTTGCCCGCGATGGCGATCGCCTGGCTTACAAAGCTTCCAAAGCCATGTTCAAGGCCAGTACGTTTACTACAGGCGGGCCTACCAGAGGGCTTTCGATGTGCTCATCCAGCAACCTCTGCAAGGTCGACACCGGCATATTTCGCGCCGCCGCCACTCGCGCCAGTTGATAGGCAATCGCCTGCGGTGGCAAGTGTGGATCAAGGCCGCTGCCGGAGGTTGTCAGCGAGGCCAGTGGCACCGGGCCCTGGCCAGGCACTGACTGTTTGCCGGCATCCTCGAATATGCGTGTCGCCAAGGCCGGATTGCTCGGGCCCAGGTTACTGGCACTGCTGGACACTGTGGCAAAAGCACCGGCTGACGGGCGTGGGTGAAACCAGCTGTCGCCGGTAAAGTCCTGGGCGATCAGACTGGAGCCGCGCACCTTGCCGCTGGCGTCGCGCACCAGGCTGCCATTGGCTTGATCGGGGAAGGCCACTTGGGCCACGCCAGTGACTACCAGCGGGTAGGCCACGCCGGTGATCAGGGTCATGAGTACCAGCAGGCTCAGGGCTGGGCGGATGATGTTGGACATTTCAGACTCCTCAATTCAGTGGTGCGGTGGGACGCGGAGCGTCCGGGGCGGCGGCGTTCCCACGCGGAGCGTGGGAACGATCAGCGGAGCGTGGGAACGATCAGGTCAGACCAAGTGCAGCGCGGTCAGCAGCATGTCAATGGCCTTGATCCCCACGAACGGCACCAACAATCCGCCCAGCCCGTAGATCAGCAGATTGCGCCGCAACAACGCCGCCGCACTCGCGGCCTGCACGCGCACGCCGCGCAGGGCCAACGGGATCAGCACCACGATAATCAGCGCGTTGAACACGATGGCCGAGAGGATCGCGCTCTGCGGGCTCTGCAAGTGCATGATGTTGAGCACGCCCAGTTGCGGGTAGATCGAGGCGAACAACGCCGGCAGGATCGCAAAGTACTTGGCCACGTCATTGGCGATGGAAAAGGTCGTCAGCGCGCCGCGAGTCACCAGCAACTCCTTGCCGATCTGCACCACGTCCAGCAGCTTGGTCGGGTCGCTGTCGAGGTCGACCATGTTGGCGGCTTCGCGCGCGGCCTGGGTGCCGTCGTTCATCGCCATGCCGACGTCAGCCTGGGCCAGCGCCGGGGCGTCGTTGGCGCCGTCGCCGCACATGGCAACCAGGCGACCATCGTTCTGCTCATGGCGAATACGCGCGAGTTTCTTCTCTGGCGTGGCTTCGGCCAGCACATCGTCCACACCCGCTTCAGCGGCAATCGCGGCGGCGGTCAACGGGTTGTCGCCAGTGACCATCACGGTGCGAATCCCCAACTTGCGCAACTCGGCAAAACGCTCACGGATACCTGGCTTGACCACGTCTTTGAGATGGACCGCCCCCAGCAACTTGCCATCGGCGCACACCAGCAAGGGCGTGCCGCCGCTTTGGGCGATCTTGTCGATTTCCCGCGACAACGCAGGCAGCAGGTCGCTGCGTTGCTGGCCGATAAACGCCAGCAGCGAGTCCACCGCGCCTTTACGGAACACACGGCCCTGATAGTCGACACCGGACAAACGGGTCTCGGCGCTGAAGGGTACGGCGGTCAACTCATCCAGGCTCGGCTCGGCCTGCGGGTGCAAGGCACGCAGGTATTCAACGATGGACTTGCCTTCCGCCGTGTCATCGGCCAGGGACGCCAGCAACGCGCCTTCGGCCAATTCGCGGCCACTGACGCCAGGCGCCGCGACCACAGCCGAACAGCGACGGTTACCAAAGGTGATGGTGCCAGTCTTGTCCAGCAGCAACACATGCACGTCCCCCGCCGCTTCCACCGCGCGGCCGGACTTGGCAATCACGTTGAGGCGTACCAGGCGGTCCATGCCGGCAATCCCGATGGCCGACAACAGGCCGCCAATGGTGGTGGGAATCAGCGTCACCAGCAGTGCGACCAGGAACACCAGCGGCAAGCTGCCATTGGCAAAGTGGGCGAACGGCTGCAGGGTCACGACCACCAGCAGAAAGATCAGGGTCAGGCCGATCAGCAGGATATCCAGCGCGACTTCGTTGGGGGTTTTCTGGCGTTTGGCGCCTTCCACCAGGGCGATCATGCGGTCCAGGGTGGACTCGCCCGGGTTGGCGGTGATGCGGATGAGCAGCCAGTCCGACACCAGCCGCGTGTTGCCGGT
This sequence comes from Hoplolaimus columbus, assembly GCA_016433075.1. Lineage (NCBI taxonomy): Eukaryota > Metazoa > Nematoda > Chromadorea > Rhabditida > Hoplolaimidae > Hoplolaimus > Hoplolaimus columbus. Next base: position 6,167 of record JAEHOM010000427.1, on the reverse strand, counting down.
GACGGCCGAGCGGTCGCCGCCAGACTCGCGGATCACCGGGGCGGATTCGCCGGTGATCGCTGCTTCGTTGACTGCCGCAATACCTTCGACGACCTCGCCGTCACCGGGGATCATTTCCCCGGCGGCAACACGAACTACATCGCCTTTGCGCAGGCTGGTGGCCGGCACCACCTTGAAGCTGCCATCGGCTTCCTGGCGTCGGGCGCTCAAGCCTTCGCTGCCAGCCTTGAGGCTGTCGGCGCGGGCCTTTCCGCGGCCTTCGGCCAGGGCTTCGGCGAAGTTGGCGAACAGCACGGTGAACCACAGCCACACGGCGATTTGCACCGCTACAAAAGTGGGCACGGTGGTGTCGGGCACAAAGCACAACACGGTGGTGAGGATGGCGGTCAGCTCCACCACCAGCATCACTGGCGAGCGTTGCAGTTGACGTGGGTCCAGCTTGACGAACGCCTGGACCAGCGCCGGGCGCCACAGCGCCGAGATGGCGGTTTTGGCAGGCTCCAGGGGTTTGACCGGGGCCGCGTTTTTTGCAGGCATATTCATTTTCATATCCCTTAACTAGAAGCCCATGCTCAAGTGTTCAGCGATGGGGCCCAACGCCAGCGTCGGCAGGAAAGTCAGGCCGCCCACCAGCAAAATGGTCACGGTCAACAAGGTCACGAACAGCGCGCCATGGGTGGGGAAGCTGTTCTGGCCAATCGGTGCGGTCTTCTTCATCGCCAGGCTGCCGGCCAGGGCCAGTACCGGGAGGATGTAGCCAAAGCGGCCGATCAACATGCCCAGGCCGAGCATCAGGTTATGGAATGGGGTATTGGCGCCGAGGCCGGCAAACGCCGAACCGTTGTTGGCACTGGCCGAGGTATAGGCGTAGAGCAACTGGCTGAAGCCATGGGGGCCAGGGTTGCTGATGGCACCTGCCGGGCCGGGCAGGCTGGCGGCGATGGCACTCAAGACCAATACGCCGACCGGCATAACCAGCAGAGTCACCACCAGCAATTGCACTTCCTTGGCCTGGAGTTTCTTGCCCAGGTATTCGGGGGTGCGGCCGATCATCAAGCCGGCGAGGAACACCGCGATCAACACGTTGAGCAACATGCCGTACATACCGGCACCCACGCCGCCGAAGATCACTTCGCCGACCATCATGTTGACCAGCGCGACCATCCCACTCAGGGGGCTGAGGCTGTCCTGCATGCCATTGACCGAACCGTTGGACGCCGCAGTGGTGGTCACCGACCACAGCACGGTACCGGTGGTGCCGAAGCGTGTTTCCTTGCCTTCCAACGGTGCGGTTTGCTCCACCGCCGGGTTGTTCAGGGTTGGATTGGGCTGGTACTCGGACCACAGCGACGTCGCGCCGCCGATCAGGAACAACGCCAGCATGCACGCGAGGATCGCCCGGCTCTGACGCAGGTCTTTGACGTAATGGCCGAAGGTAAACACCAACGCTACCGGGATCAGGATGATCGAGGCCACTTCAAACAGGTTGGCCCAGGCTGTCGGGTCTTCAAACGGATGCGCCGAGTTCACGCCGAAGAAGCCACCGCCGTTGGTGCCCAGTTGCTTGATCGCAATCTGGCTGGCGGCCGGCCCCAGGGGAATCACCTGATCCACGCCTTGCAGCGTGACCGCATCAACATAGTGGGCGAAGGTTTGCGGTACGCCCTGCCACACCAGAAACAGCGCGAGCACCAGGCACAACGGCAGCAGGCCGTAGAGGGTGGCGCGGGTCATGTCGACCCAGAAGTTGCCCAGGGTCTGGGCAGATTTGCGTCCGATCCCACGGCACAAGGCGACCAGGACGGCGAGACCGGTCGCCGCACTGACGAAGTTCTGCACCGTGAGGCCGGCCATCTGACTTAGATAACTTAGGGACGCTTCGCCGCTATAGTTCTGCCAGTTGGTATTGGTCATGAAGCTGACGGCGGTGTTGAACGCCAGGGTCCATTCCTGGCCCGGCAGTTTTTGCGGGTTCAGTGGCAGGGAGCCCTGGAATAACAGGATCGAGAACAACAAAAAGAAGCCCGCCAGATTGAATGCGAGCAAGGCCAGCATGTATTTCTGCCAGCTCTGCTCCTGCTGCGCATCCACACCCGAGAGGCGATAACAGGCTTTCTCGACAGGCCCCAGTACCGGGGTGAGCCAAGTGCGCTGGCCTTCCATCACCTTGTAGTAGAACCGCCCCAAAAAGGGTGCCGGCACCAGTACCACGGCAAAGAAGGCGATGATCAGCCAATAGTCATAACTGTGCATAGCCCGCTCCTAGTTCCGATCCGCGCGTAACAGCGCAACCAGCAGATAAATGAACAGCGCCACGGCCAATAGCAGTGACACTCCGTCCAGAACGCTCATGGAAATTTCCCCGTCTTGCGGCGATTGCCGCGTGTGGGGGCATTGTCCGCAGGAGCGGTGTAAAGGAACGAGAGCGAGGCGCAGGGTGGGGCGTAAAGATGGCGTAAAGAGTGGGTTTATGCGGGGTTTACAGCGGGGTTTGCCGTGGCTGGGGGGGCCTCTTCGCGGGCAAGCCCGGCTCCCACATTCGACTGCGTTCTTTCAGTTAAAACTCGGTCAAGTGTGGGAGCGGGCTTGCCCGCGAAAGCGCCCGCCATGTCACCACCGCACTTATGTGGTGCAGCTCATGCCGCATTCAAACGCCCAACCGTCCCTTCGGCGACATAGGCATTGCTTTACGACATAGTTCTGAGGCTTGGCATAGCCACTGCAACACCTTGAATCATTCCAAACAGTTCAAGGAGCGCAGCACAATGAACACACAACTCAAACCCACCTTGGGCACCTTGCATCTATGGGGCATTGCCGTGGGGCTGGTGATCTCCGGCGAGTATTTCGGATGGAGCTACGGCTGGGGCGTCGCCGGTACCTTGGGCTTTCTGGTGACCTCGTTGATGGTCGCCGCGATGTACACCTGCTTTATCTTCAGCTTCACCGAACTGACTACTGCGATTCCCCACGCAGGAGGCCCCTTTGCCTACAGCCGTCGCGCCTTCGGTGAGAAAGGCGGCTTGATTGCCGGCCTGGCCACCTTGATCGAGTTCGTCTTCGCCCCGCCCGCGATAGCCCTGGCCATTGGTGCGTACCTGAACGTGCAGTTCCCGGCACTCGACCCCAAACACGCCGCCGTCGGCGCCTACATCGTGTTCATGGGCCTGAATATCCTCGGGGTGAAACTTGCCGCCACCTTCGAGTTGGTGGTCTGCGTACTTGCCGTCGCCGAACTGCTGGTGTTCATGGGCGTGGTCGCACCGGCGTTCAGCTTCAGCCACTTCGCCCTCAACGGCTGGGCCGGATCCGACACATTCGGTGCCCCGGCGATTGCCGGGATGTTTGCAGCCATCCCCTTCGCCATCTGGTTCTTCCTCGCCATCGAAGGCGCTGCCATGGCAGCCGAAGAAGCCAAGGACCCCAAGCGCACCATTCCAAAAGCCTACATCAGCGGCATCCTCACCCTGGTGATCCTGGCCATGGGCGTGATGTTCTTCGCAGGCGGCGTAGGCGACTGGCGCGCGCTGTCGAACATCAACGACCCACTGCCCCAAGCGATGAAAACCGTGGTGGGTGACAGCTCCGGCTGGTTGCACATGCTGGTATGGATTGGCCTGTTCGGCCTGGTGGCAAGCTTCCACGGCATCATCCTCGGCTACTCGCGCCAGTTCTTCGCCCTGGCCCGTGCCGGTTACCTGCCGTCTTTCCTGGCCAAACTCTCACGTTTCCATACACCGCACCGGGCCATCCTCGCCGGCGGCGTGGTGGGTATCGCCGCCATCTACAGCGACGGCCTGATCAACCTGGGCGGCATGACCCTGACCGCCGCGATGATTACCATGGCGGTGTTCGGTGCCATCGTCATGTACATCATGAGCATGCTCAGCCTGTTCAAACTGCGTAAGACCGAGCCGTTGCTGGAACGCACCTTCCGCGCGCCGGGCTACCCCATCGTGCCGGGTATTGCGCTGGTGCTGGCGGTGGTATGCCTGGTGGCAATGGCCTGGTTCAATGCCTTGATCGGGCTGATCTTCCTGGGCTTCATGGCGGTGGGCTTCATCTACTTCCAGCTGACCGCACAAGACCGTGTCGATGCGCCGGCAGATGCGATGTTGACCGGACAATAGCGCCTATGAGGCAGAACGGGCCTACACTGAACTACTCAGAAAGCCCATGACTCAAAGCAGTCATTACCGTGGGAAGCTTTCCCACGGACATCTGCCTCAAGGAGAGCCTTATGCCGTGGTATGCGTGGTTGATTATGGTAGTCGCGATCGGGTCGATCGTCGGAGGGCTGATGATGCTGCGCGACAGCGCCAACAAAGTCGAACTCACCGACGAACAACGCAAACGCGTGGCCGAGCGAAATGCGCAGGCGGACGCCAAGGATGCGCAAGACAGATAAAACGCGTGTAACCCCGTGGCGAGGGAGCTTGCTCCCGCTGGGCTGCGAAGCAGCCCCCCCTACTCCCAATCCGCCTTGGCAATATGCAACCCATGTTGCCCCTTATAGGCAGCACGCTCCGGCTGGCTCCAGCCACTGAGCAACTCATCCTCCAGCCTATAGATCTCAACCCCTAACGGACGACACACCGTCAGCGGGTCCTGCGCCTCCGGCCCCCACATCGGCAGCGACAGATCCCCGCCAGGGCACGTCGACAATGCACACAACAAATCAATCTCGGCAAAGAACTCCAGGTAATCGCCCTTCTGCGCCGGACAGGCCTTCATAAAGTACATGTCATCGTGATTGAGCCCGGTGCACTGGAAAATATTCAACACGTCATGCACATCGAACTCCGTCAGTCCGTGGGGCAATACCGCACGGGTCAGGTTCGAGTGGCAATGGTGATGAAAGTCCTCACCGGTCAACATACGGTTCACATAGGGGTCGCACCGCGTGCCCAACAAATCATGCAAACGCCCACCGTGCTCATCAATGCCGTAGCTGGCCAGGCTGTCATCGGTGATCGTGACCAAGGGCCTTAAAAAGGGCAGGTTCGACCACAACCGATCATGGGTGCTGACATGAGCGCCTTGCAGCTGACGAGTGCGCGCAGCCCACAAACGTTCGCGCGGATCGTTGGCGTTCCAGACATTAAAGTCCCCCACCTGCGGCCCCACCGGCGTGGTCACACGAAACACATGCCCGGCCGGCACCTTCCACGCCCTCCCCGTGCGGATCGGCACCTCGAACTGCTCGATCAACGTGCGCTGGGTTTTCTGATCACGAATACGCTCATAGAACGCCCTATCCACCTGCAATGCTGAGCCTTTGCTGACCTGGTACGCGGCCGGGTAGTCTTTGTACATGGGGCAATCCTCTATCAAGGGTGATCAAACAGGGCGAGGGAAAGGTGTTCTGAATCGTCCAGGTACAGGCTCATCGCCTCGCTGGCGGCCTGGGTTTGGTTGCGGGTTAGTAATGTGTATATCTCATGGTCACGCTCCAGCCAGGGCGACTGGAAACGCTGCTCGTCAGGCGCGGCGCAGAACACCAGACGCAACTGAGCAATCACCTGAGCGAAAAACTCGTCGAACAATGGGCTGCCCATCAAGGCGACGATCTGCTGGTGGAACATAAGACTGTGGGTGGCCACGGCTCGCCAATCTTCGCGCTCCCGGGCCAAGTGGGTGGCGTCAATGGCGCTTTGCATACGCGTCGATTGGACGTCCGTCAGCGGCCCGCTCTGGGCAATCGCCTGCAACTCCAGGGTGCGGCGGACGACAAAGAGGTCACGCACTTCCGCCCGCACCAAGCGCCGAACCATCACGCCCTTGTTGCGGACATAGCGAGTAAGGCCCTCCTGGCCCAGACGATGCAGCGCCTCGCGAATCGTATTGCGGGATGCGTTGTAGGCTTTGACCAGGTCCACCTCGATCAGCGGCATGCCTGGTAACAGCCGGCCGCCTATGATGTCGGCGCGGAGTTCCAGGGCGATTTGGTCGGCTAAAGATAAAGTGAGTGTCATCGTTACCTCAAGATTGTTGAACAATCACTAAGTAAGAGGTAACCACGTTTCGTGCCAATGCTGCCTGCGAATTACCAGGCGCTAGGTCCGATAAAGAAAAGGCCGGTCAATGACCGGTGCGGATTTCGGTGAACGTGACCGAGCGTTTCGCTAATACGTGACCGGTGCTTCCACCCCGGTTGCGCGGGTTCT
>JAEHOM010000426.1:0-12089 GCA_016433075.1 Hoplolaimus columbus | reverse complement strand
ACCTTTTTTTGCTCCTCGACGTTTCATGGAAATTTCGCCTTTTTAAACCCTCTGGCGACCTTTTTTTGCTCCTCGACGTTTCATGGAAATTTCGCCTTTTTAAAGGGGGCAGGTAGCTATCGCTTTTTTGATTTACAAAATTTGCTTTTTCCACGGGAAATTTCACCATTTTTTTCAAAATATATTTTACAACCACTGAAATTCTTGACGGGCGGGAAGCTATCGCTTTTTTGGCCTAAAAAAGCTGCGATTTCCACTGAAATTTCACTACACATTTTTCTAAAAATGGGGTCCGGCGGTGCCAATAGACGCCTCCGGGAAAAATTTCGATTTAGTATTTTTGTGAAATTTTTCAGATTTTTCTGAAGCACTTAGTTTTTCATTGATTTTGCCCTATCATAAGCCTGGACCTGGACCTAGAAAACACAGCGAAAAGTTGGTGTTTCGAAAAATCTGAAAAAATTCACAAAAATACTACATCGAATTCTGAACAAGTTTCATTGTTACGGCCGGTCTATTTGATGCTTCCTTCATAGAATTTTGGCCCCATCAATTTTGGTAAAAAAAAACCGAATTTTCGAAAAAAATTCATAAAATTTTTTGAAAAAATATTTCGATATACCTTCGTCAAATCAAAAATGAAGCCCGTAAAATTCCCTACAAAATGACACCAAGATCATATTTTTCTGACTCTCCCTTAGGAGTTATGCAATTTGGCAAAAAGTGCCAAAGTTTGGCCATATCTCGCCATGTTGGCCGCCATAGGAAAAATGTTACAATTTCACATAACAACCCCTATATGAACTACAATTTCCTCGAAAACACGTTCCGAAATTCCAGCATCACCTGAGAACCTCCTCTTGTAAGGAAATTGATAAAATTTTAACTAAAATTTTTAATTTTTTTTTCTCTCGACCGCCGAAATTTTTATTTTTTTCATTTCGAAGGGCTTCAGCCCCTGAAAAAACTCCCCTCTCGTTACGGCCCTGGTTCCCAAAAATGTATTTTTAACACGCACTTCTTGGCTTTAAAGTTAAATACTTTTTAAATATACTTATTACTTGAGGAATCAAATGTGGAGCATCGGTAAAACATATTTAGAAAAAAATTAATCACGATTTATACCCACTTTTCTGGACAAATATGGATGTCTGAATTTTGGCCTGAAAACATGATGTATTTATGTGTTTTCGATTGCGGGGAATCAGAATTTGGAGTCAACATTTCAGCGTATTCATGTTTGCAGTGTATTCATTTGAAATGTTAGGTCACATCACGTCATAAAATTCAATTTTTTAAAATAGCGTCAAGCCATTGACATGATAGAAAAAGCGAAAGATACATGGACATTGTTATTCTTTATTAGCTCATAGATATACAAGGAGTGTCTGACCCCCCCCCTCCACAACGCGCGAAATTTTTATATGGGTCGCAAATCTGAAAAATCGTCCTTTAAAAATGCAATAAAAATGGATCGTCGAAATTTTGAAAGATGGAAATTGAGGGTGACCTCCCTTGCACACCTATGCTTTATCTTAACTGTTTACAGCGCCACCGATAAATGCGCGCTGTTAAGTATTTGACAAAATCAGACAAATTCCTTAAGAAATGGGTCATCAATCAGTTCAGTAAATCAAGAGGCGACCAAAAATCTCTGGACCTGGGTTCAAAAATTCAGAAAAGCTCCGATCTCAAATTATTTTATAACAAAACATACAGAATACTGCTCGAAATCGACTGGAAGTGTGTTCAGATGAGCCCAATCCAAACGGCACATGAAGCGAAGCCACTAATAAGATCCGGGATGGACAAGAAAAGAATCTAATGAGATAAGACCCTATGAGAGCCCCATAAAAGAGCTATAGATAATAAAAATTGATGGGGATTTCCGAATGAAAAAATATATACAAATGAATAGAGGAATAATTGCAAAATAATAAATTTCTAATGTTTATTTTGCTTACACTCTACTCTTGCCTTGTGATGTCTTTATGTCGCACCGTTAAGAAAAATCACACATTTCAGAAAATTAAGATGAAGATCAAGAATTTTCACCATAAACATCAAATATAAATGTAGTTTTGGCAAAAAAAGATTTTTGAATGACTGAATAGATTATAAAGAAAATAAAACACTCCAACATGCAAACAAACCTCGGCATCAATGCGCTTATAGAAATGTGAGGAGAAAAACTCAACATTGAGCTGCTCGTACAGATGCAAATACTTGTGTAGAAATTGCAGCAATTCGCGTACCCCTTCTTGATCAAAGAGCCGCATTATCTAATTATCGCCAATGATAAATAGAAATGTAGCAATGATATGTAGGAATAACAAACAATCGAAAGTGATGTATTTGCACTGGAGATTTGCATGGGATATTACTAAAAAAGACCATCGCAGGAAAGCTTAGCCAAATGTTTTATCCCGATACTATGATAAAAATCGAAACAGATGTTATGTTAGGTGTATAAATATAGATAATTAGTGATTTCTGTTAATTTTGAACGTAATGTTAGCAAATAAAAACAATTGGGCAAAAAAATTTAAAATTTAGAATAGGAAAAAGGGTTAAATAGTAATATCGTAGTCAATAAATGAAAATTCATGATATGCTCAATGAGTTACGTCAGTCGCAAATGATAAAAACAATTAGACAGATCATAAAAAAAGAATGACTAGACAGAATAAACGAGACCAAAGGTAGGAACATAAAGGAATTGGCAGGTGCCCAGATATGCCAAAAAAATCCTCACAATGAAAATTTATTATCGTACAATACCAATGCAATTCATCAATATTCTTCAGCTTTTAGGCTGCTGTACCCTGCTGTTGCTCCTTGCCTGCTTCAGCATTTTTGTTGGCTGTCCCTCTATCGAACATCCCTTTGAACTTCTTCCGTTGGAACTCCTCTGTGAAAGCCATCTCATGACGACAATCCAAAATCTGTTGCGCTGCAGCCTTGTTCAGTGGTTCAATTAAAAGCACTTGCTGATATGTAGCTATTGCCTCATCAAAATCTTTGCGTTGCTGGTAAGCCTTTTGCAATTTTTATATTATAAATTTAGGGAGAACCACCAGCATAGCCACTATTTTATTATGGTTAAATAAAAAAAATTTTCGTCTTTTTATATTGGAGCTTGGAGCTTTTTTGGGGAAAGGAAGTAACGATAGGTGTCGATAGACGTCGGCGAGATAAGTTTAGACGAAAAAAATTTGTTTCTAATTTTTGGGTTTAGATTAGATTTTAGACGAGCGCTGCGGCGGGCTGCGGCGGCGCTTCGCGCCGCCTCAATGATTAATATGTTTTTTTTCTTTTTGTTTATAATTATAACCCTGTTTTTTTTAAATTTTTTATTAGGGTAACCTTTTTTCTACGTCTTTTTTCCGTCATATGTAAAACTCAAAAAAAAAATCAATTTTACATTATTTTTCCATATCGTTTTTTTAAAAAAATTGTAGAGAATCCTCGGTTAAATGGAAGACAATAAAGGAAAAAATGCTAATTACAGAAAAATAAAAACATTCTTTCTTACTAGGACAGAAAAGTACCGAAACTTTATATAGAAGACAACACGAAAAGAAACAAAGTGTTAATTACAGAAAAAAATTGTAGCCTCGCGTTAGGATACGTGGCCTCACTAACAAGGGAAGGTTTTTACATGATGATGGAATTTGGGGATCGGTCCTTGGGAAAATTGTAGATCATCCGCACATCCAGTGCAAATCTGAAACCGTTTTTGCCCTGGGTAGGTATAAACCTGATTTTCATTAGCTTAATTTTTAGGTAAGTGCGTGTGAGAGCACTTAAGACAATTCCGAGGCACAGTGCACAAGTGGTCCGGTGGCTCAGCTGGTTGTCTTCCTGCTTCTGTTCGGGCAGTGCCGGGTTCGAATCCGCACTAGGTTTTTTACATTTTTTTTCGATTAAAAATTTTTCTAAATTAATTGACACCATTGTACGCACTAAAATTGTCGAATAAAATTTTTTATTCAAAACATTGATCAAAATAAGAAAGGATTAGCATAAGTGGAATAGCACAAAAAAATGGTGAAAGCATAGATTCTTGTCGCATCGAGCGCATCGTATGAAAAAGTTCCCCAAACAATCGTGGCAACGAAGACCAAAACGATCAAAGCAGTATTTAACGGGATGATCAAACTGGGGATACGGTCCCGGCCCTTCATACTGATAATAGCCTGCCTTTGACCAAGCATACTGTAGATAAGTCCGAAAACGGTTTGGTTGAAACTGATAAAACATCAGCGACATAAGCTTTATCAAATTATCGCACGTAGATAAGTTTATCTCGATATTATCCAACAGCACTCTATCGGAGAAGCGACGAACGAACTCTCGGCTCGAACGGGCATGGAACAGCAAATGGGAAGCTTCAGCACTTTTTCCTTTGCAATTTCACCTATGTCTTTTGTATTTTTTTAATGCTTTTAAATTGATCAATGTTTTGAATAAAAAATTTTATTCGACAATTTTGGTGCGTACAATGATGTCAATCAAATTTAGAAAAAATTTTTAATCGAAAAAAATGTAAAAAACCTAGTGCGGATTAGAACCCGGCACTGCCCGAACAGAAGCAGGAAGACAACCAGCTGAGCCACCGGACCACTTGTGCAGTGTGCATCGGAATTGTCTAAAGTGCTCTCACAAGCAATTACCTAAAAATTAAGCTATGAAAATTCAGGTTTATACCAACCCAGGGCAAAAACGGTTTCAGATTTGCACTGGATGTGCGGATGATCTACAATTTTTCCAAGGACCGGTCCCCAAATTCTACAGTCATGTAAAAACCTTCCCTTAAGAAACGGATACTTTTGATTTTTTCCTAATGATATAAAGGAGTATATCACGTCGTTAAAAATTTGGTCTACCAATGGAGTTAAAGGGAGCAAGTAATCCCAGGATCCCGGCTCTCATCGTAAAACATTTGGGATTGCAATATACGGAACTGTATATCGAATGAGAAATCGGAATAACAATTGCTGGTAGATAAGATTTCTAGGAATTTTACAAGGTATGAAAATGCCTTACCTATTTAAGTGAAGTTCCATCCAGCAAGGCGTCTCCTGGATGGTCCTCTTTGGGTAACTGAGTCCGAAGCCCTTGAAAAAGGAAATCCTCAGAGTGCACAGGCTGCGGAAGTCGTCGACCCCTGGGTCGCCGTCCGTTGATATCTTCAAAATTAAACGCAAATTATTTAATAGAACCAGACAAAAATGCCAAAACCCACCTCGTCATCGCTGTATTCATCCCCTCCCCCGGACGTTGTTTGCTGCTGCGCACTTCCACCGGTCGAAGCAGCTCCTTGCTGCAGATGGTGGTTGTCCAGTCGTGCACGTCGGGCGCGCGACTCGCGGTTCACACGACGCGCCATAATTCGCTCCAAATTTGTCCGCTTCCAGCACTCGTAGCAATTGACCAAATCGAAAATCTAAAAAATATAAATACAGAAATATAAACAGCAGGGAAGATGCTTCGCCAAGCAGTTTTTAGTTTCATTACTATTTCCAGGGACGTAAGGAGCACTGACACCCTGGCTACAAGTGTCGACCCAATTAGGATTTTGCTAATGAAGTCCCCCCCCCATTCCAAACCAACAGAACACCAATTAAAAATTTTCTAAATAAATTAATCAATTACTAGTTCATTAACCATGTTCAATTATCTAATCAAAATTTCTTCTGAATCAGACCGCCGGCCCTTTTGCCTCATTAATAATTAATAGTGGATTTTTGCTTCAAATGCATTAAAAAGCGCTTTTTAATAAAAATTCAGCCTTTAAACGAAACAAAAGATGGTCGACGACCAAAAAAGTAGGCCCGCCAAAAATGCGGCAATTTTTTTTAGCTATATATCCCGAGTTAAAGGGAATTTTTTGTCTGAATATATAATTGAACTATCACAGGATATTAAGCAATTTAAGACAGCGAATAAATTAATAACCTTGACAGTTGTATATTGGACAAATTTGTGCGCATGTTCCCACTCTTCACGTTCGGTGAGCATATCCAGATAATGAGATTGGACGAATACAGGTCCTTTGGTCAGAACCTAATTGTAAGAGCATTTACTTACAATTAGCTGATTTGTTGAAAGAAAATCACAAAAATTTAAAAACAAAAACAAACTCAAACAAAAACCTTTTTTCAAAAATTATCCGATTACTTATTTAATAAACCAACCGTAAGCCAAACGTCCCCTTCTCCCTTTAGGTCAAGCCGTATGCCGAGCCCAATGTTGCGTCTGAATTAATATTCAATTGATAATCAAGTAACGAGTTTGGTGTTTCGATTTACCGGGAAATTCCCAACCCAAATTTCAATTTAAAAGTCAGAAATTTTCAAAAAATGCGATCTGCTCAAATAAGAATTACCTGCACTTCTCCGCAGCTTCTCCGCGTTCCGTGTTCGTCAAAGAGCCAAGACAGAAGCGTGCAGCACCGGTCGTGTCCAATCCGCCGTCCACAAAAATCTGTGGACAGTCCGCAGGAGCCTGAAACGTCTCGCCCACTTGACGCCCGTACTCGTAATAATTGGCCGCACACCAGTGAAGTGGCACTTAACAGGAAAAGCAATTGATATTAAAGAAAGAAAGTATCAAATGATCACTACTAATACTGACTTGGCTTGTCCGAGATGAATGCACGATCATAGGGCTTGGCAAATTCCAGCACTCCGGCAATGTATTTGGGCAATGGTGGGGGATTTGCGGGTTGGTCACTCAGGAAGAACATTGGAGGAATTGAGTCGACGGATGTCAACGAATGGTAAATTGGTTGAGACACTGGAGGAATGGGGCTTGTGAAAAGTATAACAATGATTGAGTGAATACGTTGGTCAGAAAATTGGGCATTTGGCAAAGTTACGACACCTCCGCTGGGCGCAAAACTGGAAGGAAGCGGACAAAAATCGGCAAAAGCACTCGTAGCTACTGCAACTTGCTTCGGAGGCGGAAACTAAATGTTAAAGATTAAAAACTGAATCCGAAAAAGAATCTTAAGGGACAAAAGTAAAGAAAATTATGGAAATCATGCTGCACAGGTATGGAATCAAATGTGGTTATTCTCTTTCAAAATCTATTCAGCCAGGCAAAAGTCATCACAATCTAGCTGAAATAGGATTGAATTAATTTTCCGGCAAAATTCCAAATCCAAAGAGATCTTTTACGAAATGCTTTCGAATGCATTTTTACAATAATGATCCTTGCATCGATAAATAACAGAAACCTCACAAAAAAAAGAAAAAAATACTGCGAAATTTTTAATAAATTAACGTTGTATTAACGTTTTTAACCGACTTGTTAATCGTAAAATTACCATATGGGTGATCTGCTGCAGTTGCTGTTGGTATGAATCCGCCGGATCCGCATAATGGCCAACATATTGGGGTGAGGGTAGTTGCTGTTGACCTTCTCCATAGACGGATTGCTGATTTAGACAGACACCACCGCCAATCGCTACCGCTGCCATTTGTGGGGACATCGAAGTTGAGGGTGAATAGAGCGGAAGCTGTTGTTGTTGGCACTGGTTTTGGGGTGGTGTTGTTGGCACCAGTTGGTGTTGTTGTTGTACCGGTGGCATTGCACGAATTTCCGCAGGCGAAACTTGCGCATGGGTGGGTCGTTGTTGAACTGCTTGGTGTTGTTGCAGATTTGCAGTTTTGATATGTGAGGAAACTGGAGCCGATTGCTGACTCCTGACACCAGAAACGCCTTTTTGCGCAGTTAGACTCTGGTTCTGTTGCTGAAACTGTTGTCGCAGAGCATTCGGTGGCCGACCAGGACCTCGGGAAGGAACAGTTGGTGATGGCATCAGCACAGGTTTGCGATTTGAAACAATTTCTGAGACTGTTGAAGAAGTCGATTGATCAACTAGAGATCTGTAAAAGCGGTTATGAGATTTTGCAGGAGTGTAGAATCTTCGCGGAAATAATATTTCCGGACATAAATACAAAGGTTTGAAAACTCAGAAAATACAACTTGCCAAAGTGTAAATTGATAGAGACGTATGGTGTATATCGAAAATTTGCATATTCACTAAAAATTTTTGTTTATTTTATAGATGATTTACTATAAAAAAATAACTATAAACCCGCAAAATTTGATTAAAATCAAACACAAAATTTTTTCAACTAATTCATTACTTGACAGAAAAAATGTTTATAGAGAAAACTGACGATAGATCACACCTGTTGTTGTTTGGCTCCAATTCAATGCCCTCAACTGTCAGAACTCGCTCATAATGGTAAGGATTTACGCAGACCTAAAAAAAGTCTACAAAAAAAGAAAACAATAAAAATAATAATGACCTGTTCAACTTTGAGATCGAAGGCACAAATGCAGAAGCTCTTATGCTTCAGCTCATTCTTGTGCAAGTCGGGCCAACGAAAAATTTTTGAGTACACCACGTGCGGAAAGCCTTTGCGGCCGGCGACCTGAAGACGTCCGTCCAGCGTTCGTGGTGTGGTGATGCATTTGGTGCGTAATTGTCCCATTGAGCTGACCGTCAGGATGAAGTCGTCCAGCTCACTCCGCTTGTCCTTCAGCTTTTTGATCAGACTCTCAAGCGCCTTTTTGCTGAACTCGCGGTCGGATCCCTTTAATGAAAAAACTAAAACTGCAAAGATGAGCTCAATTGAAAATAAATGTGTATATAGAAATTTGGATAAAAGTAATTTTTGCAAAGACACATTAAACTTTCCTGATAAATTAAGCAATATCATACAAACAATTCATATTAAGCCAACGAATGGAAATGCGGAAAATATTGCCCATTTTAAACTAATTTTTATTTGCGATTGGTCTTCCTTATTTAAAATGAACACTTCTCCCTGAAGTGTAGCCAGGGTAATAGTCTAAAACTAAAACGCAAAAATTTTCGCTCGCTGAACCCATCGATAAGTACCAGCGGCCAGGAACAATTTAGGGGAGGGGAGCAGGGGAGGAGAGGGTACACGGATACGTACCCCACCAAGACCAAAAATAAAAATTTTTCGGTGGTGGGCGAGAGAAAAAGGAGAATTCGAGAAATTTGGCGCTATTTAAAAGGCTGTCGATTTTCGATTTTTTTTTGCCATTTTTTCCAATACTTTTTCCATTTTCAATTACCTTTTTCAAATTGAGTCAATTGTAGGTTTTTGGGGACGAGGAATCCGAAATTTGCATTTTCAGAATTTTCAGATTGAAAAAATCCAGGTTTAGACCTAGGGCAGATTTTCGAAAATTTTCAAAACTTGCAAAAATTCTGTCATTTTCGGATTCCTCGCCCCCGAAAACCTGTATAATTTTCGAAATCGGTATGTTTCATGTGTTTTTTGCATTTTCTGATCGTTTTTTGTCATTTTGGATCCAAAAATGAACCTTTAAAAAAATCACATTTTTCAATTTCCGCACCAAAAAATTTGCATGAACTGCTGGACAAGCCTTGAAATGCTGGAAAATGCTTTGTAGATGTATAAAAAATGAAAAAGTATTGGGGAAAAAGTTGGAAAAAATGGCAAAACATTGAAAACCGACAGCTTTTTAAATAACGCCAGAAATTTCATTTGCATTAGAATAGGTCAAAATTTGATCAATTTATCAGAAATAATCCAAAATACCAAAAATTTTACCCGGTGCGCCTATATTGGCACCGTCCGCCGGTACCTCCCACCCCAAAAAAATAAAACATGTTTTCTTTGGTCTAAAAAAGCAATTTTTGGCTGAAAAATGCCTTTTTTTAGTCTAAAAAAATGTCATTTTTTTCACAAATTTTAGCGAAGTTTTGGGCTCCAGGTCCCATCATGGGTACACATCCCAGAGCAAAATCCTAGATCCGTCCCTGCCACCGGCCACTAAAAAATTTAAAGTAGTCTTACTATAAACGACCTGATTTTTGGATAGATTTTGCCCCAAAAAATCTTTAAAAAGGCTTTTTAAACAAAAAATAGCTTCATTTTTGATTTTTTATAATGAGCAGATAGCATAAACACAATTTTTGGCCCCAAAAAGATCGATGAACAAAAAAAAGCCTCGTCACATAGCGCAGCGAAAAATTTTCGGAAATTCTAAAACTTTTCCTGGCTATGCCCCTGCCTATATTTTGCGAAATTAACCCACGCCTAAATGTGCTAAATGCTAAAGAGAACAAACCAAGACGTAGTTCATCAGGAACTGGACGATAGTCGTGTTCGCATCGCCACTGTTGGGCCTGAACTGCGGGAATTTGAATAGGAATTAGGAAATTTAATGAGTCTCCCGCGCAACCTTTGCGGGGGACAAGCGCCACCACGCTGCTGTGCTTCAACAAGATGCGAAGGACGCGAAAAACCCGCTGAAGCGCTGCCAACTCCCATTGGCACCAGACTTTGTTGTTGAGAGGTGCTGCCCATTGGCCGCCGAACAGGAGGCACATATTGGGCCGAGGGAAGCATGCTTTGCTGCTGCTGCTGTTGGTGTGCATGCGAATGGCCGGCTAGCGGCGCAACGCCTCCAAATTCTTAAGGTATGGTGCGTCCTGACTTATACGACCCAGTTAAAGTGGTTCTAATGCACTTTGGGTGCCTAGACCGATGTCTATATAGGTGCACAATAGGCGTCGTATGAAAAAAATACAAATACAGAAAAAATACAGACCGTCAAACTTTGCCTGTTATGTACACTGTATACAGGATTTAGTAGAGGCTATATATAGATACAGGACGACCGCTACCTCCAATCTCCAGTAAAAATTGATAACAAACCTTGTTTTATCACAGGAAAATGCGGATCCATTCAAGACATCAAATGGGAAATGGGTCAACGGACAACCGCAACTGATGATAAACTATACATTCGATCAATAATAATTGCGTTAGAAGCGATAAATAAATAGTGCGCAATAAAATGGTCAGCCAATGCCAAAAAATTTTAATACATCTGAAAAAAATTAATTAATACATCTAATTAATCTACATATCTCACTTAATTAAGTTAATCAGTCTTGATTTATTAATCAGCCAAGTCAATGTCTCATTTCAGTGTCAGTGTCAGTGCTAATAACAAAAAATCGGAAAGGCAGAAAGAGATAAAAAGAATCTAAAAAAAAGACAACAACGGTGAGTTAAGTGAGAGTGAGTATCTGATGAGTGATGAGTGATTGATGATGACTGACAAAAACAAAACAAACAAGAAACAAGTGTGTATCGATAGATAATTTAAATTTATTTCAATTAGCGAAAGTTGAGTTTTTTTGTCATTAATTTGTGGCATTCAACGCAGCAGAGTTCTACTCTTTTTCTTTTCTCAGGAACTATCTCTCTGCCCTTTTCCTTATAACATCTCATGCCACCAAAGTTTACTGCATTGGCATTGGTCCAACCTTAACCCATGCAGTAAATTGGAGGCCTAGGAGGCCAAAAGGTAAAAAAAAGAGTAGGTAAAATCTGCGCTGAATGCCCTAAACAAACGAACAACAAAACATAGCCAATTCGCATCATTTTAAATCGTGGCACGATGCAGCATGCACGCAACGCACATATCGCTCATTCTTTCTTCGAGTTTATTAAGTGCGCGTGCTTACTGACAATGCCAAGGTGTTCATTTCCGTTGCCTTACAAGTGCAGCACTTCATTATTGTCCTATTTGTGATAGTTCAAGTTTAGGTTTGGGCTTCGGTCCGCAAACCACGAATGCACACATGGGCATCCCCTTTCTCTCTCTCCCCCTTCACCCGCCCTTTCCTCTCTTCACAAACAATCCCAATCAACATCCCTAATCTACTCTGCTCATAGTCATTCATTGTTCATCAGTCATCACCAAATATTCATTCTTTTAAGTAGTTAGGTAGTTCACTGCGAAAATATTCATCGATCAAAACCTCCTGACTCAATGGTACTACGAAATTACGAAATGTCCAAAACCCAAAAAGTCAAAATTGGTGTTTTTTGTTTTCGATGCAAACAGAATCGTCTTATTCTAGGCCGAATAATTCGCGGAGTTTTGGCTGGTTTTAGTTGGGTTTGTCCCGCCCCCCTTTTTGAGCAAAAAATTTGACGTCAGATTCGGATTCCCCACACTCGAAAACCCCTAAATACACATTTTCAGGTCAAAATTCG
>JAEHOM010000425.1:0-12089 GCA_016433075.1 Hoplolaimus columbus | reverse complement strand
GATTTATACTGTCTGAACAAAATTTTGGCGCTACTTCGATAGTCATACATTTTGGCATTTTTTTCACTTTTTTCCAAATTTTTTTTTTCATTTTTTTCCACTTTTTTTAACTTTTTTGAACATTATTAGGCTTTTAGTTGTGCGCAAACTTAAAATTTTTGAAAAATTTTCCCAAAAAATTCTTTTAAAAATGTTCAAAAAATTACATTTTTTCGGACAAAAAAGTCTTATTTTCTCAAAGAGCCCGAGCTGTCTACTTTCTTATTCGCAGCCAGGGGGTCGCACGCTGCTCTGTCTCCACACGGGTGAACGCATCTGCACTTTTTTTCGTGATCAGCAGCATTGAAAAAATCTGGATGTATGATTTCATCCCAAAAAAATGCAATCTGTATAAAAATGAAAAATTTGTAAAAAATTTTCTAAATTAATTTTTTTTAAATTTATTCACAAATTTTATGTTTTCACACCATTACGGGCCTAGTACTGACCAAAAAAGTGGAAAAAATGAAAAAAAAATTTGGAAAAAAGTGAAAAAAAAAATGCCAAAATGTATGACTATCGAAGTAGCGCCAAAATTTTGTTCAGACAGTATAAATCATAAATCATGTAACTTATTTGGCCAAAACGGCTTTATTTTTGCAGCATTTTGTTTTTTCGAGATTTGAGTCATCAATTTTGAGGGTTTCTATCTTTAAGCCTTTGTTGCCAAATTTTGCGATTATGCAAATTTGTAATATAAAATAATTGCATGAAAAGGACAAACATTTTCAAGGTGCTTCCAGCCAATTGCCAATGCTTCTGCAACTGGTCCGTCTCCGCGTCGTAACTGCTACTGCTCGTCGTCCTCATCGCTGACTTAAATGTCTTCCGCCTCCTCCGCAGTTGTCTTCTTCCTCTTTCTCTGTGTGCCTACATTTGCTTCATCTCCGCCCCAATGTCCTTCGCCGCTCTTCCGACCCCAACGATCTTCTTCATCTCCTCCGGAATCATCCTCCAACAACTCCTTCCACTTCTTCGCAATCACTCAGGTCAGAAGTCATCCTCATCATCATTGTGACCTTTTCTCTCATCATCTTTTAGGACTGTCATTTCGTGATCGCTCGAACTGATCAACTCAGCCAGGTATTTTTCGTTTTGTTGATTCTCCCGAAAAATATTTCACATATTATCATGAAGGTAAACCTTTTCTATTAAGCTATAAAATATGCAAAAATTTATATATGCGAGATACAAATAGCAAGAATCGATAATCTCACCATTTCCAATTGATATTTTTTTTTGATTTTTCGAATTTTTGATTTCATATAGTTGTCCGCACTGCGAGTTGACCATCGCCACCGGGAGTGCGATCCGTCGCGCATCCAATTGTTGTGGTCCCTTGCTTCCGCAATGCCCACACTTCTGTTGCTCCAACGACGACCTATTAGTGGCCATCTGTGTCTGCTGCCTGTGGAGATGCCCCATCCTCTCGGCGCAGAACTTTGGCGAACCAACCAACTGTTCAGGTACAACGAGGATTGGTGGGAATTTATTCGGGATCATTTCAGCGACGGTTTTAGGATTTCATGGGGAGTGAGGAGACCGTACCGCGATGCGAAATTTCCTATAGATTCCCGAGATGTAGCCTGTATCGCTATTTTTTAGCATTTTTAGGCCAAAAGGGCATTTTTTCTTTTGGGTGTTTTGGAGTTGGCTTATCGGAGAAATTTTTAGATATTTTTGACTGTTTTTCCAATTTTGTCGATTTTTGACAAAACTTTCGAAATTATTTGATTTTTTTCCGACACGGGGCCACGCCTTCCACTCCCTAAAACCGTCGCTGGACCATTATCTCATTATCAATGTGACAGGTATTCCTTGCGTAATGCCCTGCAGAACCATGCACACTGCCGTTACACCAACACATCACCAGGTGCAGCAAGCCTGCTGGAACCCAGTAAGAATGTTAAATAAAAAAAACAAATTATTATATAAACTGTTAAAATTTAATTAAAATTGACTCAATATTATCAAGTAATTTCCTCTTAAGATTTGGCTTTTGCTGATCCACTGTACTCCGATGTGCTGTACTTTGTGGACCCGGACTCATTGCAGCGTCGTGAAGCTAACTGGTCTGTCCACGCGTTCCAACTCACTGCCACTGGGCATTTGCATCCTCGGCGACAGAACACCTTTCAAATACAGTCACTGTTTGAGGTACATACATATTGAACTTCAGTAATTTCAACAAATCCTCAAGTCCTGCATTATTTTAGTTTGGTGCCATCAAACGGCACAGCAAGAGCTTGCTGCGAGAGGGACCCCCTTTGCTGTTGTCCGCGGATGCACGTCGGAAGCGGTTGTTCGCAGTGCTGCGCGAGCAGAGTGACGGGCCGGACCAAGAAGGTGTCCAATGGGTTTGTCCGTTCGACCTGCTGTTCAGGTTTTTTCCCCAAAATTTATGAATGACTCGATTTTCCGAATTTTTAGACCTCATCTGCTCCAATTGCACAAAGTGATGCTTTTTCCGCGTGGCCAATCCGGCCTATCGCCAGATGCACACCTCAATGGCTTCAGCATTGATCGAAATGTTGCTGTATTCACCGAATCCAAGGTATGCATGTTCATAACAGTTAAATTCCTCGTCATCCAAATACGGTAGAATCAATTTTTCTCTGCTTATAATTAGTGTTTGTCATGAGTTGTCATGAGTAGTTGTCATGAGAAAATAAATTTTTTGAAAAAATTGCACATCCTTATCAATATTTTTTTTCTCGTGGTTGAATTGAAACTTTATTCTTTTATCTAATTGATGTCATCAAATCTTTAGAGGGCATCCTCGGAAACGCTGGTCTTTGTTGCCAAGCTTGGCCAAAACAGAACCAAAAGTCCAGGTTGGCATTCGCCGATGGTCGTTGCGGACACGCGTTGTGTGCTTAAATTGTCATATGGCGCAAAATTTTGGGTGATCAGCGAGAATACGCTCGACGAGCTTCGAGCAAAAGGACCTTTGCCTACACTGGGTGCGATTTTTGAGATGAATTGTAACAAACAATTGAATTCTGAGCAAAAAACGAGGTATAAACCTGAATCACACAATCAAATACCCATGTTTCGACACTCACAGTGGGACATGGGAAAGAAAAATTAGGAACAGTTTTTTGTTAATTAAAAAGACAATCTTTTTTGAATTTTTAAATGGCAAATTGATCTAAAAATAAAATACATGTTCAGGTGATAAAGCTCAAAACGTGCCGACCACTGCAACAGTA
Source organism: Hoplolaimus columbus (assembly GCA_016433075.1). NCBI lineage: Eukaryota > Metazoa > Nematoda > Chromadorea > Rhabditida > Hoplolaimidae > Hoplolaimus > Hoplolaimus columbus. The sequence goes on along the minus strand of JAEHOM010000425.1, from coordinate 8,838 downwards.
AGCAGTACGCCACCAAAAGTGACATCTGCACCCACAAAGCCCGGAGCACACATTCTGTCGTTGAAGAGCGCAAAGACGCCAACACAATTCCCCCGGACAACAACAAAGGTTAATGCAGATCATATATCCCATAAAAGCATATTCCAATTTTCCCTGATATCCTTTCTGCATGCAAAATTCATTAAAAGATCTTAAAAGTGCATGAAAAAGAAAATCTTGACAACCTTATTTCTTATTTCGGCGAGATAATGAGTAAAAAGGTCGCTGAGATTTCAACCGATTTTGCTCAACACTCTGTCGGTTTCTAATTCTAATGATCATTTAGAGGCCGGGCGGGGGAGGGAGCCGAGGTGACGAGGACGAATTGGGTAAATAAGGAGATGAATGAAAAATTCGATTGGTTAGGGAAATTCGAAAATATTTCGATCGATGTGCGACGATGCTATTTTTAAGACTCCTCCAATGATCAGTCGGATGCCACCCTTTTGGGCTCGCAAAACCGATTCAACCGCAGCGACAACAGAAACAACATCGACAACGACGTCAGAGAGGGTAATGAGGCTGGAGGTCGATCATGATGCCGGAGATGAGGAGTCCGAGCCAACATGGAGCAACGACTACGACGAACAGGGGGAGGCGAAAATTCTGCCACTCGCGGATGAACCCCTGGAAGATGAAGGTCAGTAGTTGTGGTCATTTCTTGAATATAAAATTTTCTCATCAGGTCCGGCCCGAATTGTCCGACCCGAAGAAGTAACATCATCGGAGATGGTGAGGTTATCCCACGTTGACGACATCAAAAACGGTCTGATGTTCCCTCTGTTGGCTGCGGTTGCTGTTTTGCTCTTTCATTTTGCATTGTAATGTCCATTAGCATGTTTATGTTTCCAATTCCCTCCGTGCCCGGTTTTGCACATTTTTTAAGTGTATATGTATTGTCCTTTGTGTTGGACTATTTAATAAAATAAATTTATGAAATGTTCAAAAAAAGTCCACCAATATCTCTCTACCATCTGGATAAATAACATTAACCATATAATAATAATGACCAAAGTGCGATGTGCAAGAACCAAAAAAAAAACGATTCGCTGTCTTGAGGCGTTATGTCTCGCTAATTTTGACCAGAGAAGTAATTATAGAAAATGTTTTTTTTAACAATGAAACTTCGGAAAGACATGTGTGCACAGCACTCATTTTTTGTATGCGGTCTTATATCCTATCACCAAATTTATCTTTTCAAAATTTGTGGACTCGGAGATGTATTTGTTGTCTTAACGTGGGGAGATCATTAATGGCGCAACTGTTCTTTGCTAAACGGTGAACTCCATGCTGCCTTCGAGAAGGGATCTCCGCTCGTCCACTTCGGCGCTTGCGCCGGACCCTTTGCGTTTTGCACTCTTCTGCGTTGTCGGATGCAGCTTTGCTGCATGCGGTGGTGCAGATACGGGTTCTGCGGCAACAATGAACTGCTGCTGCTGCGGTGGAGACTTTGGCGAGTTCAGTTGCAGCAGGGGCAACAAAGGGTTGCGTGCAGTCGCTTGCTGATATGCGCCACCACTGCGTGTGCGTGAGGGAGGCGGCGGCGGCGATGCACGCGGCTCCGGCAGTAGCAACGTGTTCGGACGCGCATGCGCCGTGATCGGCGAATTCAATTGTTCTGCAAATGATTTTTAACTTTTTGGATTCAAAAGTGCGAATTTTTGACAAAAAGAGGAACAGCCGAATCTATCCGGAATAGAAAAAATCAGGAACTGTGAAATGAATTGGGAAAAAGTAACGGAACCTTAACATGCTCACTTCTTCAGGAATTGTCCTAAATGCCTACGTATCAAATGTCTACGTAAATGCCTACGCCTAACCCCCTCCCCCCCCAAAAAAAAATCAAAACGCGTATATTGGCATATTAAATGACTAAATGGCGCACAAAGGCATTTTGACCTTACCCACAGTAATGAATCTTGTTTGGCTAGGTAAACTCTCGTCATTACCTATATCCGTCTTCAGCTGTCGAATCAGGTCTATGTTATCCGACTCGATCAGCCGTTCTTTGGTTAGATGTGAAATGATCCCGCAGCCGAACCCATCGCCTAACACATTTACGCTGGTCCGAATTCGATCCCTAAACGGAATTTATTATTTCACACCGTACCAATCTATTCAGCCAGCCCCTACTTACAGTAGCCAATCAACTGTCAACAACAGGCTCAGATCCTTGGCTGGTAGTCCAACCGTGACTAACACAATGAGGATTGTGTCCAAACCTGAAAGATCTGCGCGAATTATTAACCAAAATCAAATTTTACCTGCCGGCACAGAGCCCGACCCGATAGAGGCCACCGTTGTAGTGATACTGAAGGAAGAAATCGTTCACAGAATTTTTTCCGGTCACCTTATTGTCAGCAACTCCAGCGCGCTCAACTTGATGTTGTGCAGCTGCGCGATGAAGATGACCGCAACCGCCTCATACAGTGCTGTGCCATCCTGAAGATGTTTAAATTCCTCCATTGAACAAAACACATTTGCCATTGTGATAGTGGCGCCCAGTGGCAGAACAAAACGCGTCACGCGTCGATCGATACGCAAGTTTTGCTCAAGTGCACGGAACGTGACAGGCAGACTGGCACCACTGTGAAGAAAGGGAAATGTTTTTTTTTCGGAAGTTAAGACTGGTTTTTTATGCACAGGAAGGTTATTAATTTTTTTGAATCTCAAATTTAGAAAAAACGTTAATTTTCAAAACTTATCGCAAAATTGTATGTTTTTTAAATAAATAATTTTAAAAAATGTTCGAAAATGATATTCTAATTTTTTTTCGTTATATGTAAAAATTTATATACCCTCATGTAAAAGAAAAAACATAATAAAAATAAAAAATCCCGTGAATATTTAATGCATTTTTTTGCGTTTTTGCTTATTATAATTGTCAGACTGATGATGCGTAGAGCCCACCTGGAGGCAGTACCGAATGCTGTTGCAATTGCCTGGAGCTGTCGGAGAGTGGTCCAAATTTGGACGCATCAAAACATAGTGCTACAAACTGACCATGCCGGTCATGAACTCGAACGGGCTCTGCCTTGTGATCATGTAATACAACAGAGGCAGCGTTAGCAGCGAATGGATCATCAAGCCGCAGATCACTGTGACTACGTACATAGCCAAGGCCTGAATGGCAAAATATATATGTCAGTCCAGAGGTCAAAGACAGATAGTCGACAATGTAGAAAACTTTTTTTCAAAATTTTGGCGCAAGATGTTGGATTTTCGAAGAAGATGTTTGAAAATTGAGTTTGGGTTCTCGACTAAAAATTTTGTTATTATTGGAAAAGTATTAAAAATGTTTATCAAAAGATGATTTGGTAACCCAATTAATGACCAAATGGTCAATGTTATAAAACGTGGTCAATGTGGACGTGGTCAATGTGGGTGTTATAAAACGATGTAAGCTCGGTTGACTAATAAGTTACAATATTTTCTTACCGCCAAAAATAGAGAAGACTTCACAAAAAAGTCAATTAATCGGGCAAAAACGCAAAAGCTGCCGCCAGGGCCAAAAGTCTAGAGATCGTCGTCTGACATCAGACCCGATCTTACCCAGACCTGGATAATTTGAAGATAATACCTGTGCAGTTTCTGTCAAGTTGTCAATGTCAAGGATGTTTTTGCAGACCAGCGACAGGATGCCGATGGGATAGCACCACATCAGTGCAGAGATCCAGCGCATGATCACCTTGCATAAAACGATCAATTTAGCGCAAAATCGGACAAAAGCAAGCGATTTATTTTGTTACCGCATCGAGAACGATGAAAAAATTGATCATCAGCCTGGCCTGTTCGCCCAGGATGCTGAGAATAACTCCGAAACCGGTGCAGAACACAATCAGACCGAGCACGTTCACTTCGTTCGTGAACACGAGCACCTCGAAAATCGATTGATCGATTACCGATCCACAATTGACTATTCTTACCGGTTTCATCAATGGCTTTGGCGTCACGGTGGTTGTTGGGCCCGGTGTGACATTGCTTCTCACACTGTCGCCATTGAGAATCCAACGCAATGACGTGTTGCCGTCAGCACTGATTATAATTTTTTTATATTTACAAAATTAAAACAATATTATTGTCCCACTTCCCGTGAGTTGATATCAAATAGTGAGTTTACCAGGGGAAACCCATACCTTATGTACTAAAAATTCATTGTTTTATGATTTTAGGAAGCAAGAAGCAATAATTTCAATAATAAAAAGATAAGTCACCCGGATGGAGGCGGTGCCGGAGGGAGAGGCGGGGGACGTTGAACGGGCAGCCGATGCGGCTTTTCTGGCACATATCTGGTCTGAACTTGCTGGAAGGTGGCCTGAACACAAAGGAACACATCATCGTCTATACTCTATTAGACAATTATACCTTCGCAAAAAATAATAGCATGGAGTAATTATTAATTAAAGTACAATATATGCTTGACGGAGAGTGTCGTACCTGCACAATGTTCTCCGGGAACATGTTCCTTATTTGGTCCAGGAAGGCATCCAACGGAGACTCAGCTGTGTCGTCCAGCGTTCCGGCGCCAAATTGGTGGATCAGCTGCGGGTCACCCGGATGTATGGACGACACGAGGATGATGCCGGTCTGATGAGTGACACATTGTGTTGCGTTTGTTATGAGCAACAAACAACTCACGAAAGTGGACAGGAAGGTGGTGGTCTGGAATAACAATAACAACATCATTGCAATGTTTTGCTAGAGTTTGCCTATCAGTTAGAAATTTTCGGTCGGTTCATCACTTTTTTACGGTTTTGCTTTCAATAATACCAGACATTTTGCAATCCAATTTCTAAAATGAGTTAATATTAAATCATAAAGGATGGGAAGAAAGAACGAACTCTCTCCTGTGAATAGCATACAATGTCAAAATAGAATTTAAGGACGTCTTCATTTGGTAGGTTTTCCTATTTGGTAGGTTTTCATCTTCCTGTGTTTTTGGTTTTTTTCAGCTTTATTTTCCAAATAATTCTATATGAATTGTTCAGACACTGAGGAATCGGAAAGCGCTATTCCATGAAAATATCTGTCAAATTCCAAAAGGAGTGCGAATTCCGGGTTCCAGATTTCTATTCCGGGTCTCGGGTTTTCCTATTTTTCTAAATACATTTATTTTAATATTTTTTCATTTCTATGTATGATTCTGTAATACTCCAAAATATATTGGAATGGTTGAGCTTCTCCTAATAAAATAAATTAGATATATTTTGATTTTACCATGTAGTAGGCAACGGTCAGCAGCCCCATGCGTCCTGCGTCGCCGGCTCGGATCTGTGCCAGTGCCGAGATCACGGATGAGATGATCAGCGGTAAGATCATCTTGATGTTCAGACCTTGGTTTATTTATCTATTCCTAAATTCTCACCATCTCAACGATTTGCATGAATATCTCGCCCGGGAAGCCAATCAGGCTGATTGCGTCATTGCTTAAAATGCGCGGCAAAATTAATTTGGTAGGCATTTGTTTATTGATTACCTCGGCTGTAGAGGCCGAATCATGAAGCCGAGCACCACTCCGATCACAACCGATTCCACGGTCAGCACGAGCAACAGGTCCTTGCGCATTTTGCAAGAGAACACGGACGATGACGCGGAGAGGGAGGAGGCTGTGGATGATGACCAATTTTCAGTGGGTAAGGGAGAAAAACGCATGCGACGATGGTGCATATTAAAGCGCAAAGGACAACAACAACGGGAAGTTCAGCTCGAGCATGTGGTGGTCGGCTGGTCTCATCAGCGCCACCACCCACCCAGACCGATTCAACCAACACCGACCAACGCGCTCCAAAAAAAGCCCATTTGGCGAATGATTTTGTGGTCGTGTGCGTGGGTGGTAGAGAGGGTGGCGAGTTGGAGAAACCTTATTTTCCCTACGATCAATCACATAATTGTCAATAATTGATCAATGGTTCACTATTAATTGAGGGGCCTTTGGAAGATCATGTTGCAAGGCTTCTAGAAAATAGGTCTCTAACAGAGGAACAACAGACTATTAGAGACCGAAACAAACAAAATTTAACGCAAAATTTTTGAAGTTTTATAGAAATTTGATCCGAAAATCTAGGATGAAAATTTGTTGGTTGAATTTTTGGAATTTAACCAATTTAAATTTTAACTTGGCTCGTTCTCTATATTATTACTATATAATCCTTTATTATCATTATTACCCAGTCACTCATTAGTGTTTTTGTGAAGAATGGGGGGATGGGTCTTTTAATGACTGTAACACTGCTAACAAGTTATCAAAGTTGGGAAGGAGTAGGGTGGATGCCTGATGACAACCGCCGGCGATGGGTTGACTGTTTGGTGGTTTATGTGCTCCCGTTACATGTGTGGCGACAATCGATGATTATTATTTCGGAAGAATGAGAGGGGGGAGAGGTGGGGCGACGGGACCAAAGCGATTGCTCCTTTTTAATCCTCTCCCCCACCCATTGTCAGTATGTCTGTTATTGTACATATTATCGGTCCAAATCTGCGTCAACATAAGTCGGACAGCTTATGCAAATGGTGCCCAGACAGGGAGGCATGGGTACCCCTTCCGCTTTAAACATAAATCGCTATTATTATTTAAACACATTTACCGTTTTTACCTAAGGTGGAGCAAAAACATAATTTTTATGCTTTGGCATTCTGTTTGTTTTCGTCCGATTAATAAAGCGTAAATTATACTTTGGCGTTTTGTTTTATGTTGTCAATATGTTTTTGCTCCACTCTATTTTTACCGAACCTTTATCCATTTTATTTTAACTTACAAAAAAGCAAGCACAACAAAACAATTTCAATGAAACTTTAATTCCACATAAATTGCAGGCCATGAGAATTTAGCAATTTTTTCACTATTTAGTGAAATAAATGCGCGCAGAACTTTAGAAACACAAATTATGTACTGTATGTCTGACCGCATTCCAGACAGAAAAAATTCCATCTTTACTCTTTTAATACACTCATTTCAACAAATACTGACGCCGATAACACTTTTTGGATTGCTAAATTTTATTGGCATGCGTTTTAATACTATTGTTTTACAAGTAATGTATTAATTATGTACATACAATAAATCGTGCAATTGAATACCAATCCTAAAGTTTGTGCTCCTCATCATCTTGGACAAAGCCGGGCGGTTTAATCACTGGTGGCGGTACAATTTCCACCTTCGGGTCCGATGGTGATGGCTGATCCCCTGACTGTGACGGAACCGATGATGACGATGGCTGGCCTTCGTTTTTATCCGGCAGCTGGGCAATTAGACGCACTTGGATACGAACCTCTTCATCCGTACACGCCAGGAAACGGTATCGAGCAACCGCAGCCGCAATCTGTCCTATCATGGCAGCTCGGTCATGGTCTTCATCTTTCTTCTTCGGCGACATTTGTCTTTGAATTGGCTTTTCTTCAATAACTTTTTTCTTCGTTATGACATTTTTCTTCGTTGATCCATCGAATACCCTGATCTGATCCTAAAAGCAAAAATAAGACATATGTAGCAAAAAAGGTTTCAAACAGACCATGCAGATAAGCTTTTGATTTTTTCACTAAACAGCCCAAAAAAGCCTACACGACCACCTTGAAGAGTCGGAGATAAAAATTTTCTGCGGATGAGTGAGGTTCGGGACACCGGACACTACCTAAAGTTTGGTGGTGGATCCGAAAAACGACCAGCTTTGATTTTCGGTATAGAGCTATGGTATGAAAAATGTGAACCAACCACCCATGCGAGCCCAAAAATTTTCAGAAAAAACTCGTAAAAACAACATTATCGTGCACCCTCGAAACCCTATATAAAAACCAAACCAGACACGTTCAGCTAAGAAAAATCAAATTTGTTTTTGAGTCCCTCTTGGGAATGGGAACTCAAAAAATGCCTTATTAGCCCATAAAAAACCCATTAAAGGGGTCAGAAATTCCTAAAAAACAATTGCGAATTTAAAGGACTTTTTTGGGAAAGTCGTTGACAATTTTTCGATTTGTGACCAAAAGTAAACTGATAAGAATTTTCTTTTCTAGCTCATATCAAGAAAAAAAAATGCAAAATTTATTATGGCAGTCAGCAGGGGGAGGGTCAACCACTACCCTAAAAAGCTGGCTATGGAATTGCGCTTTCACGATTTTTCTCTTTATTGATCTACTTAATCCATATTATACAAGTTAAAACTAATGTCCCTATCCATCAGCCTGTTGAATATTTATTTACTTACCAATTCCTTGCTTTTGGTCAAGTAGTGAAGATTTTTTGGTGGCTTCGCTTTTTTCCATTCGTCATCATCGAAAGTTTCCACCTTATCCCCGTCGGACATTTGTACAGCAAAATTACTTATTAATAGGAAAAATCGAACTAAAATATTTATTTGTTAGATACGTATATATGTAAATATTCGGGGAACAAAGAGTAGGACAGCTCCCGATCGGGTTTGGGGAATCAACAGTAAGGTTTGTGGACGGGTCACCGTAGAGGGGAGTCAGCGGAGAATGCAACAGGGACAGCGGGGTGTAGCAGGGAGCCAGGGAGTCAACGGGGAGTGCAGCAGAGAGTCAGCGGGGAAGCAGCTGGGCTTGAAATGTTAAATTATATGCCCTAAAAATCTCCACATGCGCATATAAAAATGCCCCAAAACACCAAAAATATGCGGGAAAAATGTTCAAAAATCATAAATACTTTTTTTTTGTATGCTCAGGCGCTTTTGGCGAGATCAATGTCTATTTATTAACGATAAATCAATTTGAAGCGAATAAAGAGGTGAGAGAGTACAGTAAGTTGCTGTGCAAGACTGACACAGGTTGAGGCAAAGAAAGCGGAAA
>JAEHOM010000424.1:0-12102 GCA_016433075.1 Hoplolaimus columbus | reverse complement strand
GGGATTTGGGAAATATAAAGTCTAAATTGGTTTGCTTGGTTTGAGTTCAGCGATGGTTTTAGAATTGGCATAGGAGAAGGCCTGTACCGATTTTTTTGGAATTTTTTCGATTATTGGGGGGTGCCGGCTGCCGGCGGCGATGGTAGGCGCTAAAGGGAGAAATTTATCAATTTTGACTGTTTATTGCTGTTTTGCTTTTGTTATGCCCTTCTGACTCTTTTAGTTTTTGCTGTTTGTTTATTTTTCCTCCCCGTCTCCCGCCCAAAATTTTTTTTTTTACGTCCATAATAATCTGAGCTCTTTAGAGCGTATTTAGGGAGCTTTTGTGTGTGGATCTGTTAAGCAATTTTGGCATTTCTTATCAGGAAATATAAAACATTTGATTTGTTTTTTGCCTATAAGGATGTAAAAGATAGATGATAGATGCTTTAATAATTTACAAGAAAAATGTTTTTTTTCATTGCCAATTTAAGAGAACAAATATTTATTCAATCTAAATTCTCAACTTTGAAAAAAAAGAACCTTTCTTTGAGTCATTTTTGGAAAATAAGCATGCGCTCGCTTTTTTAATCACGATCGGCAAAGCGTCATTTCAATTTCAACTTCTCACACAGCTCGAAATCACTTCCTTTTCTCTGATGAAAACATACATCTATTAAATCTATTAAAATCTAAACTGAACATTTATTGTATGTACTTTTTTGGTAATGAAAAAGAGTATTTTTCCGTTCAAAATTCTAATATTTAGTTTTTGCAATCATCCAGCTTATGATAAATAATGGTTGTTTTACACAGAGATGAAACCGAAAAGCACAAGCTGATTGCCAGAACAGAGGCCAAAGAGCGCTATTTGCTGAAGGACTGTGATTTGGACTTGCGGAAGCCGCCGCTGCGCTTCATCAGCAAGAAAAACCCGCACAATCCTCGTTACGGCGACATGAAACTATATTTGAAACCACAGGTAATTATTGGGTATAAATTCTTTAAAAAAATACGTCGAAAGCATCAAGAGAGAGAGAGAGAGAGAAAAGTCTTCATTCTTCCGCTACATAAATATTAAAATTTCTACCGAAAGACGTATTGGATCTTTTCCACAGCAAAATATAGGTCACTTTTTAAATAAAAATTTTTATCGGCATAAAAAAAACTTTTATCGAATAAATTAACCAAAGGTACATACAGTAAGGATTTCCCATGTTTTTTCGAATTTTTTGATTTGGGTGAGTTAGTTTCGGATTTTTTTCTGATCATATTGAGCTTCTGACTTGTGAGTTGAAACAGGGCCGTCGCCAGGAAAATTTATAAATTTACTTTATCTGTTCAAGTTGGAGTCACGCGCATTGGAGTTGCATGGCAGCATGGAAGCGCTGGAGCAGGAGCGCAAGACGCGTGAGCGGAATAGACAACTGACAGCAGAGAAGCATTTTGAGCAAAAGATTCGCCAAATGCGGAAAGAGGTTGTTCATTTTTGTAAAATGATAAAATTTATGTTTGTAAAAAATATACAAAGGGAAAAGTCAAAATACGTAACAATAGAATAAATATGGACTGCCTTTGCACTAATTGGATTGTTAGGAGAACTGAGAGTCAATGGAAATTATGTGAACAGGACAAAACATCCCTTGAAATATTAATTTTTTATCTGTTTGACCTGAATTTGTTCCAAGCAATTTCCATCCAAAGGAGAAATGGGGATGGGAATGAATCAGGCGACTGTGCTAATGGTATTTTTTTTTTGCAAAAATTGTTGCTGGCAGGATGTCTGCTTCATTAGGTGTATTTGTACAATGGATGGTTGATTCTTCGATCTCATCATCATTTCATCTGATGATGGTGGTCTCAATTCCAATTTTGGTTGGAGAAATGTGGGACGATGAATTGGATGATGCGTTGTCCAGCGATGCCTTTTCGTCCGTTATTTCTTCGCGCGAGGGCGGCAGTTGGGCGGACACCACCAGTTGGTAGACCCAGGACCCGATCATAGAGCCAATGAACGGGCAAATGATCGGCACCCAAAACCAGCTGTAGTTGTTGTAGCTGACATTGGGGAAATGGAGGAGAATGAGAGAAAAAAGCAAATCAATTCTTGGCAGTGTTGCGCCTCAACCGATTTCTACTCCGTGCGCAATGTTCAAAAAATTTTCATTTTCTATTTTCATTAATGTATTTTTGAGTCTATTATTCATCAAATTATCTCAAGAGGGTGATGAGTTTTCGAAAAAAATCAGGAAATTAATGTTTTTTTGTGTGCAATTTTTTTTACTTTCTTCGGAACCGTTCTATAGTTATTGGCTCCGGAGCCAATGGTCTAATTTTTTCTGCTTACCTGATCACCTCCCATCCATATCCGGCACAAAGCGTAAACAGACGAGGCCCAAAATCCCTGGCCGGGTTCATGGCTGGTCCGGTGTTCATGCCGTAGCCCATGTTGACGAGTGCCAACTTCAGACCCATCATGGGAGGTTGGGCCACGCGCGGAATTCCGTGTCGCGGGTCGGTGATGATGCCGATGATGAAGCAGAGCACGGCCGTCGAACTTATCTGAAACTTGCGACACTTTTGGGCGATAGCACAAAATTATGTTTGTACCTGATCAACGATTGAGCCCAGCACGCTGACATGTTCACCAGGGTAGGTCGCGAATACTACCGCACTTGCTGTTGGCCCATACACCGCTCTGACACCTCCGTCAAACTCGGCAATTTTGTCTTAAGTTTTTGTTTTTATGAAAATCTATACTAATCGTTAAAATTCCTCAAGTGTCACGCACCAAAAGTTTTTTATTTAATTTGCATGCCTTGAGAGTAAAAATCTTTAAAAGTAAAAGCCTCTCTCTACAGCTACACCTATTTTTTACATAATTTTTTTATTTCGCATCTTCTTGCGCGCTTCTATCTTCTAACTTATTGGCTAACATTAGTTGTATGCATCAAAAAATCACCCACCGAAATACATGAGATACGTTAGCATTGCGCCCAAAAATGCGCCCGCCAGTTGCACGATTGAGTAGAGCAGGAAGTGAACAAAGGGCAGTTCGCCAAATGACCACATGAAGAAAGAGACGGCCGGATTCAGATGTCCTCCACTCACCGGGAATGCCATCTGTTGTGATGTAGGATGCTTTTTTTAATCCCAATTTTTCTTATAAAAACAGCTTTTTTAGAATTTTTTAATTCAGACACTTCCCAAAATTATGAGAATACTATAATTAAGAACTGACCGTAACAGCAAACACCAGCGTTAGACCCCAACCGATGGAATGGGCCATGTGGGGGTTCAAATAGTGACGCGATAGTACCATCTGAGCATCTACGCAAGTGCCGGCATACTGAAAAGTTTACCGTTTAATTCAGATGTTGCCCTCCTTCTCGATGCCCTTTTTTTCGATTGACTCACCAATAGGAAAGTGGTTGCCGCGAATTCACACACCAATTTTCGCTGTAAACTGCTTCGCAGCCTGCATTTGTCCCTCAGACTGTACACAAGGCTTCGGTCGCTCATTTTGAGATTTTTAACCGTTGTTTTAATACTTTTTCAGTGACCTTTAAGTGGCAAATGGCGCGTTTAATGGTGTTGGTTTTGGTTGCTGGGTTTTGTTCGTACGATAAAAAAAAATAAAAAGAATATGTAAGCAGGTAGATTTCACGGTCTTATTCCTTAACTATCTTATGCTCTTAACATAATTCCTTTGACCGTTTAGTCTGAAATTTTGGACATTTAATTAAAATAATGCCTATAGGCTTTTCAAATAACTCTGATTGTAAGCTTTCTAATGTTATTTAAACAGGCAATTAATTTACGTTTCTTTTACCCAAATTTATTGTTTTCGCTTTATTTATGCATTCTGCGATCTTTTGTTATTTAATGATGGTAAGGGAACTTTATTGCTATTTTATGTTTTTCTTGTAGTTTTTCTTCACACAATCCCATAATAGAAACACTGTCAGCCCATAATGGATCGGGATTAGGCCATTATTATTTTTTTAATATTTCCCTTTCTCATTAGCTAAAAAATAGAAAGCTAAAAAGGAAATGCTTTTGATAGGATTAGCTAGTGAAAGTTCGTTGATAAAAATTAGGGGAAAGCTAGTGGGTCATCGGACAAAACACATCTGCTGAGCCACTGTTTGGTGCTGGTTTTAGCAGTTAATATTTGGTTATGCTTTTAGCGCGCTTATCTGTTCAGTTATCTTCTCTCCCTCCGCTGTGGCCGAATGCTCCCATTTTTATTTGGGGCAGTCACATCTCACATCACCTTCATTCGCAAACAGATCTGCTCCTTTTTTATTGCTTATCGGTTTTTCCTTATCAGGCTAAATAATCTTGTTCAGAAGATACTTTTACTTTTACTTACTTTTACTTATTACACAAATGTATGGATGTATACAAAAAAGGGGACGAAAGCAGTTTTTCGGATTTGTGCCAAAACGCCAAAACCAGGTCTAAAATTCAGGGTAGGTTAAAAATGAAGAGATTCGGAGATAAACTGAAAAATAATAATTGAATAATTGTCGTACTGAAGCCGAAAAATTTGATCCGAAAATTTGATTAGTTCCGGAACCTGCTGTTCTGGTAAAGATGAAAAAAATCAAATACATTCAAAGCAAAATCAAGCAAAAAATATTGTTCCAAATGAACACTCGACAATTTTAACTATTCTAAATGACATTGCAATTTTTGATTGCTCCCTTTGGATAAAGCAAACTTCACAATCAGAGATCGTCACGGTGCGTTTGCATTTTATTCCTTGAGACAAATCCGAATAGCATAATTAAATTGCAAAAAATTCAGGAGAAACCCGTACTTTCATACTGAAAATTCCCGGATTTTGATGGGTTGAAAAATTTAGACCAACAACTTAATTATTTTGAAGTGAAGGACTCCGCTCCGCCTATATTTTTGTGGTGGATGATGGTGATGGTGCTAGGATCGTTGTGTGTGTGGGTGGTGTTGGGTGCCGCTGAATGTGTCCCGCGCCACGGTTACGCACTTAATGCGACCAATTCGGCCGACCGGTTGGTCTTTCGATTGCAATTGTGCAAATCCCAACAGTCCCAACAATAACCCATCTGCCCCTCATTTGACGCCTACGAGGTTGGGATGGGCAGAGAACATAACGCCGGCGGGGAATTACCAACACCCACACATGACTCATGCGGAAAGAGTGTATTTTCAGAAAGATGTGTTCGGAAGGGGAGAGGAGTGACGGAAGAGCAGTTGAAGGGTAGGGACTCGAAACATTCATAAAATCCTCATTCCATCATCCTCCCTCCCCCTCCGGGAGACCGGGGAGAGCCTTTTCAAAAGCACAAACATCCAATGAATAAAATGGCCTTGGGTTGAGTATATCACTCTTACTCACCCGCCATATTTATACAAATAATATAGTTGACACTGATAGAGTCAATTTTTATGGCCATGATAAGGTCATTAAAGGGTTTCCTTTTGATCAACTAGACAAGTCTTTCAAATAGATTAAAAAGCTTGTACGCAAAAATTAATAAAAACGAATGTTATTTCTGGAAAAATCCGAGTAATATTTTTTAATTTAGAAAAAATGATGAAAATTACATAATTTGTTCAGATTCGTGGTGCTTCTCATCAGGCCGCACTGAGGGCAGCCTCCAAACATGAGCATACGTTCGGGGAAGAAATGAGGGACGAACAGAAGGGTGACTACAAGAAAGAGTGCACAGTGTGCGGGTACGAAATGCGCTATGAGAAGCTCTGACTGGTTTAATGATCTTTATTAATTTTTTCCACATTGATATATCACATTACAATCGGACAAAATAAAAGTTGTCTGTGTACCTAAAACAATTGTCTTTGTGCATAAAAACATCGGGTAAAATGACAGAAAGTAAGACATAATTGGTATAAAAGATACAGTAGGAACATATGCGCATCGGCAATGGGGTCGTTTTTGTTACGTGACCCTTTAAATACAGCTGATCCAATGACCCAACTCCTCGAGTTGGATTGGGTTGTTGAGTTATTTCGTCTGTATTTGTAGGCTGGGCGGATTGCGGGCTCGTAAAATTTCATTTTTGTGTACAGTGCAAATCCAATAGTAATGTTTTTTATGCCTTCCCGTTTCACCCGGGACGGATTTGATCCGTTTAACAAAAAAGTCCCAAATTCTGGCCTATAAGTGAGTTCGCTCCATCGCTCCAATAAGGAAGCCCGATCTTTTTCCGTTAATTCCATCATAATTTTTGCTCCGAAATTGTAAGGCGGTTATCGATGCTCCTTCGCTGGGTCAAGTTAAAGCTCATCTCACAAAAGTGGAATATGCGAAGTGTGATTGATATGTTTGTTTGGCTTCTAACAAGTCGTGCACACACTGTTGTTGATTTTGGCTGCTGCTGTTTGTGAAAATGCCTTCACACCGGGATAGGAGGGTCGTAGAACTCTTTGTCCGCCCATTCCTCATTCTCCGAGTGATCATCCCCGTCAATCTGTAATTGGAAGCGAAAAGACTTTTGTGAGAATTTGAACAAACAAACAAACAAACAAAAACAAATGTTAAAAGAAAGCTGGCTTTTCCTTTTCTATGCTCTTGGTTATTATAAATCGGCTCACCGCTTCAAGCTCTTTAGCTGTGAAAATCTTTGGCAGAATGATTTGGCGGAAGAAGATGAACAACATCAGCACACTGGAAAAAAAGCGATGAAAGTTAACAATCAGAAAAACAGACGAGATACCACTGACAATGGGAATGCTAGCGCCGTCTTCTTGAAGTATTTCACCTGAAAAAATTGCGTAATCAGTGATTTCACCAAGACATCATCAATCCAAGAAGCTGATCTTCTAACTTAATGCATTTATGCAACCATTTTCAATCCTCAATGTTTTAGTGCATAACTCAAACTCAATAAATAGGTCAGTTTGAATCTTTAAACTTTGCATGGTCTCCCCACAAAACTATGTACTAGATTTTTGAATGATTTTAAGACCATGAAAATACAAATACCTATTTCGTTGAAAAATTTTCAAAATTTCCCAGAAAAATTATTTTCAAGTTTTTGCACACCCCACATATTTTTCTCTTTTTTTGGATGGCCAACCCCACTCCTATTCATGCATGGTGGGGGGGGGGGTGAAGGATCAGACTCCTTTTGTCCATGTCTGCACTAAACATTGGCGTGATCATAATGTGTGTTTAAAGTGTCTTCGTTTTTGTCAACATGTATAAGATCTCATCAGTGCACTCCCATTTTTTATGATATTTACTATTTTAACTCTGTTCTGTTGCGGTATGCTATTTACTGTTTATTCTGCTGCATTATCATTTTTTTTGTTTCGCTATCAACATTATGTAGGTCGTCAATCTGCGTTTTTGCCATAAAATTGATATTATTGCCATAAAAATTTCTCCATGAGAAAAAGATTGCCCAAAATGGAATTTAAAAAAGAGATAATAATGAGGATCATAAATGGGTGGGTGGACTCATTTTTGCAAAATAGCTCTGATATATTTTGTGGCATCTTTTTTTATCTTTTTTTTTTGTCCATAAAAGTAATCGCGAAACATTGAGTGCTGAGTGTACCTAAATATCACTGGAATTAAATTCAAGAAATTCTTTATTTGAATTCTAATAAAAAACACAAATTTGTGCTTAAAAATATTCGTTAGCTTAACCCGTTACCAGCTTCCTTACGTGTGTTAATTGAACAGTTTGAACAGTACAACTCAGTACCCACTATGACATTTTTTTAAGAAGATTCATTCATTGTTTTTTATATATATTTTACGCCTTTTCTCCTGATGTTTATCAAAAATTTCCATGTCAACCCCCCCCATTGACCCTCAAAAAAATCTGGTTTCTGGATGTTCCTGGGTGAGTCCCCTTTGCAACTTACAACATGAAGTACCCGCCCTGTCCCTGCCCTTTGCCCACTGACCGCGTAAACAATGAACACGCAGATAAGCTGGATCCATGTGTACAAATGCATCCTCCAAATGCTCATCTGTGAACGAACACAAAATAAGGCAAATAAATATGATGAAGAGGCATCCATCAATTCAAGCATCAACGGCAAAGAACCTGACCTGTTCAGTGTACGGCGTGACCGGGAAGTACTTCTCAGGGATGAAGAACAGCACCACTCGCTGGACGAGCTGAACACCGCACAGGTTCATGACGCCGAGGTAAAGAAAAACGCCGAACAAGGAGGCCAATGGGAGGCGCAGATAGCTTCCCCCGAATGCGATCAGTCCAATCAATATGGCGACGCCAATTGTGGTAACGCGCTGCTCGATGACGTGGTCGACCTCTTAAGGAACAGAGCATACCGTATATCAAGTAAATAAAAAAAAGTAGAAAATCTGGGCTATTGAGACAAACTGTAAAAAAATGAAGGAATGAGTGATCAAGAAAAAAGACAGTTCGATTTCTAGTCACTTTAATGTATAAAAGAAATTAAAAAAAGGAGTTTGCCTGGTCTCGCGCCGGGCGCAGTTTTCTTCATCACGGTCAGCGACGAGCAATGCGCCAATGATTGAACAGCTGCGGCACACATCCACGGCAAGCCAAACACCTGTGTGTCAGCAGCAAGTTGTTGTAATGGCCAATTTGTGTGTGCTTACGGAACAAAGGAAGGCACAGAAACCCATCAGCACCAGATCCCAGTGCATTCCACTGCCCTTTTTGCAACCCCTTTCCTTTCGACTGATCAGCAACCTGCAAATGAATATTAATGTTATCGTAATGCAAAAGATAAAACATAAGAAAAAAATTGAATATTTTACAGTGCTTCAGCAAATGTAACCAGATAACTCTGTGTATGCTTATAGCAAAATTGTAAAGTCAGTTCCTATCTGCCTATCTCCAAGTATAAATGACCATAAGACAAGAAATATCTGAGCGGTTAGTTGATTTTTTAAACATCAATTCAACTTACTCGGTTATTTCGGTTTCAACAAAAAGCAAAATGAACACGAGCAGGGCTGCAATCAGCGCAACAAACACGCCGTGCCAGTCAGCAAATGCAAGCTTGGGCTTTACCACCAGTCCGTGACCCCTTTCTGTGAAAAGAAAAAATGGTAAAGGTTCACAAGTTCACAACCGCTTATTTTAGACCTTACTTTCTGGATTAGTAAAATTGATGTGGTCCGGCATGTCAAGTCGTTGCAAGTATGGATCCGGGATGCACCAATGCACTAAACATCACGTTATATTAATAAGTAGAAAAGCAGAACAGACCAGTGACAGCAACCAGCGTGATGGAAATGAGCACTCCAAAGTCTCCTAGTGCCCTTCGTAACTAAAAAATATGTAATATTATCTCATTCGAATTTTAATACATCCGTCCCTCTTTTTATTATGCTCTTATGCTGATTTTAAATATTTAAAATTAAAATATTAGACATCAAAATATTAAAACTTACAGGTCTGCCCAGGTAAAAGCTTTCGCGCAATTTCTTCAGAAGAAAAGCCAGGATGAATGTGGAGAAGACGATGATGGCTGTCAACAGAGCTGTGTTGGGCTCGGCCTCGCCGCATGGAAACCGTCGAGCGCCGGGCAAATCCTTGAGCTCAGTCAGTGCACCAACCAGACGACGACTGGCTTCCACGTCCGCTGTCCGATTTCGCGTCGAATTGCCGATGCCATCAATGTCAAAAGGAATTGCCATCATCGGGCCACGCGCGGCTGGGTGTTCAGTAACAGCCATGAACGTGTGATTGGTGCCAACATGACGACGGCAATTGATGTGGATCTTCTCGTAGTAATTGTAGTCCTCAACAGGGTTCTCTTTGAAGGTCTGAACATAAGCGAAAATTTAGTTGGCTTAAAAAAATATACAATAATAATATGTTCGTAATGCAAAAATGAAACATTAAGAAATTAAAAAAAAAAATCATATTTGATATTTGTTATTTGTGATGATTGATATAAACTCCCTACATGCCAAATGAAGTGCAGACTCTCCGCAATGAAAATGGCGGATATTAAGCAGGCAAAGATGTCCTCCGTGAACCGAGTGACGAAGACCAACAATCTTGAGCCGTCCAACGCAGTGATACAAATGGCTATCAACATGATGAATACGCCGGCATAGAAGCGAATGGTGAGGAAGTCCAATTGGAGGGTTTCACAGAACTGTCAACAAACAAGTTATATATCCATAAGCATTTTCGAAAAAACCTACACTGTACAGACTGGCCTCGAAAATCAGCACTGGTCCGGTGGCACTCACTGAAAGTGAAATTTGATAGTGAAAGTTTGGATCAATTTAATTCACAGCACACCCACTTATCAATAAAGGTTGAGCAGCAAAAAGGCCCCAAATAATGCCGCAAATGCATTGCGCAAAAAGTGTTTCGATGGTCCCAATGTGCTCGTTGGTGTACTTGCCCATTAGGCCACCAAATGAGATCGCTGGCACAAAACTTGCAAAGAACATGAACACGACACTGGAAGTGGTTGGTCGGTGGGTTTAACAACAGAATGAGTAAAATTCAAAAATTCACCTTGTCAGGCATTGGAAATTGGCAGCGTCCCCAATATCTGACCTTAATTACACATTTATACGTACGTATGAACTTGAATGAATTCGTCTCTGACCACTGACCAGTAGTAGGGAAAGCGGTTCGTGATGTCCGCTCGAAGACCTTTGAAGAGCGGGAAGGAGGACTTCTGCGGCTGTTTGCTTCCAACAGCGTCTTTCAATGCTCCATCGTTATTCCTATCGGACTTCTGCTGCTGTTGATGCTGTAGTCCACCGCCATCGCCATGATGTTGGCCGTCACCGTTCGGAAGCTGTTGTTGTTGAACATCTCCGCCGTTCACACGATCTTCTTCCACACCGATCCTCGTTGAGGTTGCCATTCGGACTCGGCCACCATCGTCTGCGTCTTCCTGTCGCTGTTGTCGCTGCTCAGCCTCTGTCGCGGCCACTAATTTAACCAATTCATCAAAACATTTGGGACAAGAGAAAATGAGAAAGCACCTTTCTGTTTTCTCATCTCACGCTCGCGTTGCCAACGTCTGTGCACCTTCCACAGCACATCACCCGAAATGAGACGTTTGGAGGCGATCTGCATGCAAAAGGCGCAAAAATTATGGAGATCGGGTCAGACCAATGAATGGGTCAATCCGAATAAGTAGAAGGCTAGTAGGTATGTATTGGTATTGGTCTCTTCTATGCTCAATGCAATGCGCAGTGATTTTTTCTCATCTTTCAGCAAGCTATGGGAGGATAATGTTAGCAATGATACAAAAATATAACAAGTGTTCACGCTCTGTAGCACCAAAATATGAAAAGTTCTATCATGGGAATGAGAACTAATCGCTAGAGTGTCCCACCATTCCCATTCATCGACGTCCAGGGGCGCGAAAATTGAGATAATTTTCCCTCGTTACCCGTTATCCGCCCAAACTCACCTTTACCGGAATAGTAATAATGATGATGACTGCGCATTGCGTAGAAGAGCATGGAAAAGACCAGCAAAGACCAACATCATTACACACACACCCGGCCCTGGCCCATCTATCAATTTTTCTCCAAATAATTCAACATTCATAATTGTAAATATCTCGCACAACTAGTAAGAAAGTAGTTTACAACTATTTACGCTGTCCTTGGTTTCCACGTTGAGGTCAAACAATTATATCTCTCACTAGTCAGTATAAATGGAATTATGGAATTGAAAAATAATATTTGCCTTGTAAAATGGAATGTCGTAAAGAAAGCTAAAAATGCTATCTGATCATCAAGATTTGTCAAAATATTATAAATAAACGAAAAGCTGTATTTCTATGAGCATAATTTTTTCCAATCTTCCATTATTGATGAACAAATGCTTTACGTTCGATCCAACGAGGTAAATAGAAAGTTCCTATTCTTTCTGTACTAGAAAATAAAATCAGCTGTTTCTTACTACTCGCAGCATACCTTTCTATTTGGAACTATTTATCTCTGAAACTTAAAATTAATGCATGACTATTGCTATTGGCTTATTAGTTAAAACAAAAGCCACTGAGATTTGCCGATCTAAAAAGCGTTATTGACGTCAGTAATTATTGAAACGAATGTATTAGAAGAGCTGAAAGATACAATTTTCTTCTGTCTGGCTGCAGTCAGACATACATAAATTA